>NQII01007580.1:19537-89669 GCA_002778355.1 Clitarchus hookeri
TTTATTATGTAAAATTTAACTTTTTCCTTACAGCAAATATGTAAATAAATCTTAATACAACAAGTAAACTTTAATAAAATTATATAATTAACAGTTCCGATATATACTTCAATCTACCTTTTTGTATGTATTACAACATTTCGCTAAATTGATTAGCATTTTTTTTAGACATTTAGAGAATTTTATTAAAGTATATGACAGTTGAGATTACATGGCATTGTTTCTCTTCAAAAATAAATTTTGGTAGTTCCCACATGGACACTGTTAATAAAATATTTGACAGTTCCCACAAGGCACTGTTTGTTTACAAAATATTTGACAGTTCCCACATGGCACTGTTTACAAAACGTTTGACAGGTGTCACATGGCAATGTTTTGTTTACATACTGCGGAAGGATACATAATCGGCTCCCTGAAAGTAGATATTTAGCAGGGTTTCAGAAAATCTTGAAGTTACCGTGAATACATTATAGAAATATGAGCAGAATAAAAGTTACGGTAGGCCTATTTGTGTGCATTTTAACCATTATCTTTTAAGTTAGTCGTTGCTGCATACAAAAAATAAGCGACACGAGTTGTGTGCATGAATTTACTGAGGCAGTGTTCGAATTGGCACTTTTAGTTTACTAAAGTGTCAGTGACCCGAATTAGTTAACTAAAATGATGACGTATTTGGTAGTTTAGTATTTAGTTTTTAGTATGAAACAAAACTTTCTAAAATATAAATTGCAACCATTTTTGAATAAGTGACTATCAAAGGCATCCGAATTGAACACTAACAATCACTAAAATACTAAAATACCAAATGGTCAATTCGAACACGGCCTGTGTCTTTTCGTTGGACTGGTTGTTCCTTCATTTCAATTTTTATTCCAACTGAGGCCTTTCTTTTCACGAAATAATTCAACACATATCAATAACAAGAGGTTAAATACTACAGTTCTTTCCCCCGTAGTTATAACAGGGTTAAACACAGTCACTGCAAAAGAGTAACGTGTATTATGTGTAATGTGCTATGTTGTGTAAACAAATAAGTTAGCAATGTAAAATAATAACCGTAAGAACTATTGTCAACATACGACATCGTTAAAAAGTCATAAAGCTGACATAAATGTGGTTATAGGCCTAAATTGTAAACATTCTTACAAAATGGTTTTTGAAATATGACTAAATTCTTTGAACAGCTGAAAACAGTAAAGAAGCATTTGACAGTTAAAACGTAGTCACTAAGCAGTGTTTATATTTACATGTAGCAGAAGGATACGTAATCAGTAACCAAAAATAGAACTTCAGCAGGGCTTCAGAAAAGTGTGAAGTAACTGTGAATGGCCTATACTTATATCCACAACATTATTGTGGCTCTCAGGCATGTATCTTTTAACCACTCACTTTTAACAATCATGTTTTCTGGGTAACTCTCCAGCATCATAACTTTTAAACCATAAATACCTCTGTTATGATCACTATCCCATAATGACCCTACCTAATTTTTTTGCCTTATTTCTTTTCTTCTACAACTGTATTATACAAGATCATATTTAAAAAATTGACTATTCCAACCTTGAAACTACTGTGCTCACAGTATCTTAATAAGTTATTCCAAAAAGCATTTATAACACTACAGACATGCCAATTTATATATGTATATACACAGTCACATGCACCCCATCACCCAGTTTGAAGATTTGAAAAATGTACAATTTAGCTGTTCCTGTTACAGTTACTTACTTCAACCATTTTCTGAAAAACACATTGTAACCCATAAGGACTTTCAAAATAAGTTTCTTTTTAAAACATTACAGTGTAATCTAAGACATACAAATACTGTTTACCAGAATATAGTGGTTTACATTCATGGTATGTCATGTTTACAGTATTCAAAAAGTATTGACGCATTCTGCGTCCCTATATTTTATTCGTCAGAACACACGCTCTGGCGAAGCTCACCGGCGGACGACCGTAATAAGGATTAAGGGTTTGGGGACGTGCCGGAAGAGGGACGCCAGGAGCCTCGCAGCTGCTAAGGCACGCTACCTAAGATTTCTGCACGTGCAACTGTTCCTGCACGTGCAGACGACATCCGGAGACAACGGAAGGCACCAGGGTGCGGACACAGCTGCATTTTGCAGCTGCCCAAGGGACACCGAGATCCCACCACCAGCTGCATCTATCCCGGGCTTGTACCGCAATAAACCATGAGAGCTTTTAGCGGACGTGCGTGCAGAACGGGACAATAAACTTCCAGGCCAGAACCAAGGGACGACGCCAGGCCGGCTGCGGACCACACGAGCAGCGGCCACGTGTTTTATGACCCGGGGGGACGACAAGCACCCCGGACCACGTGCAGAGACGGGGGAAGTTGAATATGGTGATGGACGCTACAAAACCACGTGAAGGGGGGAGCAACGGGGCAGTCAGTTGAGAGACGTCAAATCAGTCAGTGGGGGACCTGAAGCGAGGCGTCCGGGTCGGAGCCGGACGAAGCCAGTGCGATGAACGAGTCAGTCAATCAGTCAGTCGCGGATCGAGCAGTCAGTCAGTCAGTCGGAGTCAGTCGAGGATCGAGAATGCATCACGACGTCGACCTCAGTCGGAGGCCGTCAAGCGGCACGTGCGGTGGGAAGAATCCGAGAAAAGCCAGCCCGACTTCGTCAAACGAAGAGTGCTGAGTGGACCCAGGAGGAGGGATTCCGAGAGCAGGCGTCGGGACGCCCCACCGCCAGCCGAGGGAAGACAGCGCAGCAGTGTCAGATAAGTAGTTCTACACCAAGTGTGAAGAATCTTCCCCCCCCCCCNGTCAAACCATACGTAGCCTACATAGAAAAAGGGGAGGGGAGTTTGTCTTGTGAGTTCATGTACCAGTTACCCTGTTCAAGCAGCAATAAAACTCGATTATGTGAACTCACATATAAAGTGTATGTTATTAGTAAATTGGACCTAGAGACAACAGTGTCAACGTATTCCTACGCCCTGTCACTGAGGGCTAGCATCAAATGCTGGCGCCTCACGCCACAGAGCAGAATCAATACCTACTTCCAAACTTCAGCATTTGGCAGGTATCACTATTGTTATACGTATTACTGTATCTGCAATTTCTTGAATGAGTGGTGGATGAAACATTAATTTGCACTTGTCATTTTCATTTTGCCATGTTTCTTAAGAACACTATAATAGGTTTCAGGTTATTTTGTCTTTCAGAGACAATATTCGCATTTGCATGGGGAATTATTTCTAAGCGAATATAATATTGTCTCTGTTATTAAACTAAATTATAACTGTCCACAACTTACACACACATTACAATTTTCAAAAATGGTTTTTATGCTTTTATTGTATTATTAAAAATATTGTTTCCAAACATAACTGTGCAGTAGGGTTGTGTGAAAATTGGGTATACCGAAACTATGACAAGAAATCAGAGCCTTAATTTTTGATTTTGGTAAGATAACGGGTTGCTGAAAGTCTACACAAAATGAAAATTGTATCTTCAATGAATATTTGAGTGCTTACCAAGTGTGTGTTTAGTTGAGTAACAATAAAAATTTGTGTCTGCGCAGAATAAATTTAAGTTCTTCAAAGATAGTATTAAAACTTATATTTCTTATTTGTGAGATCCACGTAGATCACTTATTTTTGTATGTGCCTAACAGAAATAATTTGGAATATTGTTGTAATGTATGGTCATTGATGATACTATGCATGTTAGATTTCATATTTAAAATCATATTTAACTGATTATATGCTAGTACACATTTTATAATACAAAGAGAAAATATTAATAAAAGTTAACACTTTTGGGTAAACATTTGATAAAGTTGTGGCATCAAGAAATAATTTTTAATTTTTGTTTAGTTTCAAAAATTTTAAACACATTTTTCACTTTTGTTTCATGAAACAAAAAGTCATACACAAACCTACTTTGCAGTACATACAAAGTAATGCATGCAACTGTAATTGCCAGTCTACACCAGGACAAGTCATCATCCGTATCACTCAATGATGTGTTCCTCCACAGATCATCATTGTTAAGTTACTGTGTTACCTCTCACTCTCCTCCAGTGCCTTCCTATCCATCTCCTGCTGCTGCTGGTCCATCTCAGCCTCGCGTTGTCTTCTCTCCTCCTCCAGTTTCTCCCGCTTCCTCATCTCCTCTTCCACTCGCCTCATCTCCCGCAGCGCCGCAGCCACCTGACCAAACAAACATTAAGCATTCCCTGGCACCTACATCTCTTTCCACAACCCTTCAAACTACCACCCGACAAGTTACATGCATTGTTCATGGTTAACTGAGTGCTTTTGAGATCCCCCCTGCTTAACATCCATGTAAATGTACATTGTGTTTCTTCCACCATGTGTAAATTTAAAACCACCATGCGCTCCGCATTATTGATGCATTCGTCAAGGAAAACTGTGAAAATGTTACAAATTGTTATAAATTTGCTTGTTCTTACACTTATACGCATTAAAAATACATAAAGTAAAATAAATAATAACAGTATCACAAATGTTTACCTAACACGTTTAATTCAGTGTTGACACAAGGAACTACTTTCCCTGCTTCGTTACCAACTATACTGGGCACATGCCAGTCAGTGTAACTGTTAAAATATATGTAGGTAGAGGCAGTACCATTATTTTAAGGTTGATTTCAAAGGTGCTCAATCAAGCATGAACATCTTATACATGCATTGTTCGTGGTTAACTGAGAGGTTCTGAGAGCCCTTATGAGCTTATCCTTCTTGCCCACAATGTAGGATTCAGCATGAACACATAAACAGTACCACTACTGTGGAGATATTGGAGTGTGAAATTATCACAAATGCAAACATGTGTTATTCTTATCTCATTCCTATTCTAAATGATTGTGCAAGAAAAAGAAAACACATTTAATGGCCATCAATATAAAAATTACACTTTTCGTAATCCTGTTACAAATCTTCGGAAGGGGGTGTATCCGAGTTTGTCAGGAAAGTTGAAATATTGATTAAGAAATTATAAAAACTTGACGCGTGACACGTACTAACATATATATTAAACACGACTTCACCTCAGCTTCACGTGTCATTACATCACCCCAGGCGGGGTTTCAATTCGGGACGACTTGTTACCGGAGTTCACCAGCACGCCCCTAGGCAAGGGACACCCACAGACACGGCAGTCAAGACTGTCTTCACCATTATGTCAGACACCCCCCACGTGTGATAGAAGCCAGCTAAGCAGCCCAGTGCTGCCCCGAAGCTCGCGAGAGCAATGCAATCTGCATACTAGGAAAACTGCACTTCCAGTCTCCCTTGAGAGATAGTAACCTTTGCCGCTAAGGGAGGAGCTCCAGCACGAAGATACCCAACCGGCTGAAGGGAGCCGAAGTGCCCACAGCCAGCCTTCCATATAGGCGAGCGCACAGCCCCGTCTAGCCAGAGTTGATATTCAGCAGCTCGCTCCACCACCTCGTGTGCTGGAGCTCTCTGCTACTACCGCCTTCCTCATGAAGGACCACCGCTACCTTCAAAACATCTTCCAGACCTTCAACACCCCCCTCCCCTCATGAAGAAGAAGAAGTCTTCGGCCCCCCTTAACACTTACTACCTCTCTGGTGACACCTAAGTCCCTTCTGGACAACAGCATTAAAGTTAGTTAGGGTCAGTTAGTATTATAGCTACCTAGCAGCATTCGCTCTTGTCTAGTTTGGACCCAGGTCCCCTTCACCTGGTATTACCATAGTTTACCTCTGTTACAGTTCATTTTAGTTAGGAGTTAGTACGGGCCACCGTGTCTATTCCTCACAGGAATAAACACGTGACCTTACCTCACCTCTCAGTATTCATTTCTAGGGTAACTGTGACTTTAATCCCAAGTAACATCGGCCCACCAACAGGAGACTGCGTTACTGAAACCCTCTTTGCTGAAACTAGAGTAGGACTGTAGCTCTCTTAACCGGCTGCATGTGAGTCTCAAACACACACATTAGATGGCCACCCATACTGTGGATCAGGTACGGCAAGGTACCTGGTGCACACGTAGGGATGAGCCACAACCACTAGAAACTCAATCCACAATGTGGCTGGTCAGCCAGCCCAGCCAATTCACTCCATCCACCTAGCGTGACCTGCAACCCAGTGCCAACTGCCCTCTGCAGTCTAACCCCACAGGAAAGAGCTTAAGCCACCCGCCAACTGGAGAGGTCTCACCTTCCAGTTCCCTCCAGCTCCCTCTTTCAGCCACCTCATAAGACTGCCGGCGAGCCGCATCCTATCGTTGAGAGATTTCACCAAGGACTTTGTCTATCACTGGGAATAGACAACCCTTGGTTCAGGCCCAGCAGGACCAGCAGCCCTCCGCGGGCTCACACCAGCACCAACAGCTGCAGCACCACCTTCGCCCAAGGACTTGGCACGAGTTCCACCAGCTGGCACCAGCAGCAACAGCGGCTGAGTAAGGAGCTACCCCGGGCCACGCCCAATCCAGGTATACCAGTGGCTGTGTGCAAACCAGTAGTGCGAAGGACCATTAAGCCCACACCAGACTTTGTGCCATGCCGTCAAGCCATGTGCCTTAGCTTATATACCGCCCGGGGACCGGTTAGCTGCCAATAAAGTCAATCCAGTCATATAGCCAATGTCTCTGACCGACACATTAAAACCTTGCCCGACCTTGACGTCGTCGTCAGTCACCCGACATCACGCATCAAACTAAATCTTTAACTGATAAGAAATTAAGATTTAGTTATTTTCAAAATATATAAAAAATTTCAGGTGTTTAAGAAGCTGTTTTAGATTTAAATTGTTCTGATGGTTGGGATTATGGACTAAATTTGAAGCCACAAGATTAATATATTTCTGTTTTATCATTACTTTTTATTTTCAAAATATGCATATTGGCAATTAATTTTTGAAAAATAATATATAATTTTTTATTTTTTATTTTTATATTTTTAATGTAATCTGGTTTTGTATACCAATATGGTAGTGTCTCAATATTATTTTCTAGAATTATTCTTTTATCATTTTCATAAACAAAAGAACTAAATTAATTGTTTAAGATTCTGTGTGGTGTGTGCTGGTGTGGTGAGATTCAAGATTGAGGCTAAACAGGGTTTCTGGCCAATCAGAAGTGGGGGTGGTGTTTTGGTTTGAAGGCCGGTAAGCAGAGAACAAAATTTCAGTGTTCATTGCATAGTTTGCGGAGTTTTATGAACTTCTGGTAGTGCAGTTGTGCTGTCTTTTCTTCCTATAACTTAATGGTTTCATTTCCTGCCTATAAGTGTTTATATTTTTCATATCCTGCATAAAGCATCAGTATTTGTGCAGTTCCCAGCAGCAAATTACTTGCTATTTTTGTCTTAGGTAAAATTTCAGACATACAGTACCAACAAAGTAATGACCTATAAACAGATACAGAAAACAGTTTATATTTGAAATATTATTTTGTATAGGGATTTCAAGAAATGGTGGTCCGGAAAATATCTAAGATGAGTGGGCAAGACTCCAGAATGCACTTAGTTATGCATGTTGTTATGGCCACTACAATGAAGTATCATACAACCACAAGTAAAACCCAATCGACGAGAAGGCATCGCCATCTGAAAACCATCAGACCACGGAAGGGCAAATGAGGCAGCTGGGCAATATAAAAGCATGAACACCACAAGATTGTCACTATCGTCACCAGACTATCCAACTCGCGGATCTCTGAAAGAGGCCGGCCACATCGCAGCAGCGTCCAAGAAGAAAAGTGTCCCTTTGACCTCAGGCAGATTGGGCCCTCAAACGACCGCTCATCAATATATGAAAATATCAGTGATGAGTAAGTCATTTACAGTTAGCTTTGGGTAGCAGATTTTGTAGTCTCTCCGCAATGAAGTACTCTGAAATGGTAAAATTTAGTAGCATCCTTCTGACAACTTGAAAGACTGTAATTTACAAGACATTTAAAGAGTGAGAAAATACCTAAAAATAGTATATAGTGCTTGTATTCTATTTTACGTTGAAGTCCTTTTATTTATAATTAACATTAATATGACTCAGCATAATAGTGTTCATATCAAGATGTGGATTAGCTGATGATGCTGTGGTCCATGAAGTCAGGTCACAGATATATGNAGCATAATAGTGTTCATATCAAGATGTGGATTAGCTGATGATGCTGTGGTCCATGAAGTCAGGTCACAGATATATGTGCATCACATGATTCAGATGAAGAAGTAGAAGACTTTGAAGAAAAAAAAACAGTGCTTCCGATTCACCTTTAGGCCTCCCAAACTCTCCGATCTGTATGCGACTTCATTGTTAAACCGAAACTGGTGTAACTAACAAAACGTGTGTTTTGTGTAAATAGAGAACTATTTTGAGGTGGCAGCAAAAAAAAAAGAAAAAATCAATGTAATTTTACAATGGACTCTCTACCTACCATTTTTCAGGGGACTGTCAAAAAATTTCCATACATCCAGAATTTCAGCAGATGAGAATCTGACACGTACATAAACTTAAATTAACGTTCATGTTCAGTGTAATGAGAACTGTACATTATCTGTGAATAAAGTTTAACTAATAAACACAAAAATAATGCATTTTTAAAAAAGTATTAATGTAAATAATACACAAAAAAAAATTTTACCTAACTTATTTAAATAAAGAATGTAACATCAAGTTGTACCCTATATAATTGATTGGAAGCCAACACTGAAAGCAAGCTGACCCTAAACTATCAAACCCTCTGAAAATTTAATTATATGAGACTGGATGCATGCCAAATTTTTAATGTTCCACATACACTTGATCAGCCAAGAGCACGCAGAGAGATTATCAATCAGGCAGCATGTTCATGGTGTGCGAAACAGAGAATGGAAAGCCTGAGCGGTGGGTGGAGTAAAACAATCTACCCCTCCACTTCCAAACTAGTCAGCATCCAGAGAAAGGGCAGGACGACACCAGCTGTGTAAAGAGAGGAAACGAGCTCTGCGGAGTATTGCCAAGGACAGCCAAAACTTACTCAATCCAGGCCATATATCTACACTTATGTTGATGACACTGTGCGTGTATGACAAATGTCTGCATTTTTAAGTAATTACTAATATTTCAATGTTAAGACATGTGCGATTTTCAAACAGAAATGAATAAATAAGGTAATTAAAAATTTTTTATTTATGTTAATTAATAATTAAGTATTCTAAACCACGTCCTCTGATTTTCCCGTGCACTTTAGCCTGTCACGAGTTATGCTGTGCTCGGACTCTGTGCTTATGCACTGTTTGGCATTAAAAGCTGTTGAATAGGCCCTTCCATAATATCAGTTTATTCAAAAGACATGCATCTATTGAAATTAAATAATATAAATCCTCTGATCTCCCAGCAAGAAGCCACAAAAAATTAACTTCATGCTTGGTAATACAAGTTATTCTATGTTCAAACAATTTTTGGTGACATGGCGAGGTCAAGTATATTCTTGCAACATTACAATTTTTCAGATTGTTTATTTTATTAATGTTTTTTTGGTTTAGGATTATTTGGATGTGGTCGCGAGTCATTAACAATTTTCAGATTAATATTTGGTGGATTATTTAAGCGGAATACAGTTAATATTTGGTCATTTCACAATTTTTTTGGTNAGCATAATAGTGTTCATATGAAGATGTGGATTAGCTGATGATGCTGTGGTCCATGAAGTCAGGTCACAGATATATTTGCATCACATGATTCAGATGAAGAAGTAGAAGTACTTGAAGGAAAAAAAAAACAGTGTTTCCGATTCACCTTTAGGCCTCTCAAACTCTCCGATCTGTATGTGACTTCATTGTTAAACCGAAACTGGTGTAACTAACAAAACGTGTGTTTTGTGTAAATGGAGAACTATTTTGAGGTGGCAGCAAAAAACAAGAAAAAAATCAATGTAATTTTACAATGGACTCTCTACCTACCATTTTTCAGGGGACTGTCAAAAAATTTCCATACATCCAGAATTTCAGCAGATGAGCATCTGACATGTACATAAACTTAAATTAACCTTCATGTTCAGTGTAATGAGAACTGTACATTATCTGTGAATAAAGTTTAACTAATAAACACAAAAATAATGCATTTTTAAAAAAGTATTAATGTAAATAATACATAAAAAATAATTTTACTTAACTTATTTAAATAAAGAACATAACATCACGTTGTACCCTATATAATTGATTGGAAGCCAACACTGAAAGCAAGCCGACCCCAAACTATCACACCCTCTGAAAAATAAAATTATATGAGACTGGATGTAAGCCAAATTTTTAATGTTCCACATACACTTGATCAGCCAAGAGCACACAGAGAGATTATCAATCAGGCAGCGTGTTCATGGTGTGCGAGACAGAGAATGGAAAGCCTGAGCGGTGGGTGGAGTGAAACAATCTACCCCTCCACTTCCAAACTGGTCAGCATCAAGAGGAAGGGCAGGAGGACGCCAGCTGTGTAAAGAGAGGAAACGAGCTCTGCAGAGTATTGCCAAGGACAGCCAAAACTTACTCAATCCTGGCCATATATCTACACTTATGTTGATGACACTGTGCATGTATGACAAATGTCTGCATTTTTAAGTAATTACTAATATTTCAATGTTAAGACATGTGCAATTTTCAAACAGAAATGAATAAATAAGGTAATTAAAATTTTTTTATTTATGTTAATTAATAATTAAGTATTCTAAACCACGTCCTCTGATTTTCCCGTGCACTTTAGCCTGTCACGAGTTATGCTGTGCTCAGAATCTGTGCTTATGCACTGTTTGGCGATAAAAGCTGTTGAATAGGCCCTTCCAGAATATCAGTTTATTCAAAAGACATGCATCTATTGAAATTAAATAATATAAATCCTCTGATCTCCCAGCAAGAAGCCACAAAAAATAAACTTCATGCTTGGTAATACAAGTTATTCTATGTTCAAACAATTTTTGGTGACATGGCGAGGTCAAGTATATGCTTGCAACATTACAATTTTTCAGATTGTTTATTTTATTAATGTTTTTTTGGTTTAGGATTATTTGGATGTGGTCGCGAGTCATTAAAAATTTTCAGATTAATATTTGGTGGATTATTTAAGCGGAATACAGTTAATATTTGGTCATTTCACAATTTTTTTGGTGTAGAGGTTAGTTGGAAGTTATTGTCCATTAGCCCTTAGAGTATTACATTGTCGGTGACGTGAATTTAAAGAAAGTATCCTGACTGGCTCTATTCTTGCCATTGCTGGTTGGATGAGTAGTGTGGCGTGGTCAACCGACAGTCAATTAGAGCGCAGGTTAGAACCGGGTGACGCTGAAGGTTGAGTCGAGCGCATTCCTCTTCCACAACTACCGCCACCACCGCCAAGAATGGACACATGTGTGCTGAGGGAGCAGTAACAGAAGTAAATTGAGTGTGGAAAGTTTACCGTCCGTGGGTAGACCCCGTGGCTTACCATCTATAACTTTCCGCCCACGTACATAGCCACTAGGGTGTAGGCAGCCTCGTGTTTGCCTCCTTCGTAAATTTAGACCCGAGCAGTTGATCTGTAATTGCTACAAGATGTTTTAAGTTTCATCATCGATAATGGAAATTGAGGAAATTGAATGATATTTGTTTTTTTGTTTAAGAATATGAGTGGGACAATAAATATTGAAAACAAAATTTTGGCATTCCAATTAGCAAGAAGTGTTACTTAACTCCATCTGCAAAAACTGCTGAGCTAGCTGGTGCAATGGCATTATTTCTAGACCGGTTAGAGTTGGGAAATGTCATTCAAAAATAAGGTGGATGATTGTGCACATAAAATAACTGAAATGTTACACTCTTCAGGGGGTATTATTTTATTCGGAAGATGCTGCCTATTGAGTTATTTAATATTTAATTTAAAAATCATGTTGACTTTATGCCAGATATGATTAAACACAAACATTACTGAAAAAATTGACCTTCAAATGCAAAAAAAAACATTTTTGCAAAAAAAATTATTACTGGTTCAAATTTAGTGAGCAACATTTTCAAGCGAAACCATTTGCTTTGAAATACTACACTGATGATAGGTGTTACTATTTTGAGTGACAGATAATCTTGATAAAATTTCTGCAATCTTTCTGCAATCTTAGATAGAGTTGGAAATGTGTATGAAAGGCACAGTACCATAGTGGATTACCATCGTAAACTCATAACTGCAGTGACCTTGCTAGAAGTAAGACTTTGTGGAGCACTTGACTGCTTTGTGGTGCAGTGCATTTGACAGGATAACCGTTCATTGTTAAGAACTGAGATCACATGATTAATTTTATTTAACTTCATAAACTATAGCAATTCTCTTATCATCAGGTGTGTAAAGGGAGGAAGCAAGCTTGTGCAGTTGAGAGAGAAGAGAATGCAGCAATTTTTTTTTACGAGAAAACAGCTTCCCCTCTTGAAGGCATGTAAGNTCTTATCATCAGGTGTGTAAAGGGAGGAAGCAAGCTTGTGCAGTTGAGAGAGAAGAGAATGCAGCAATTTTTTTTTTACGAGAAAACAGCTTCCCCTCTTGAAGGCATGTAAGGGAAGGAAGAAAGGAGTGCAGCTGAGTGACACAAAGAAAGAAGAGAGAAAGGACACGAAGATGCCACACTGGTTGCTAGGTAACTGCTTTCCCTCTCATCAGGGAAGAGAGCGAGGTCCCGCCTAACTGCCCAACTCCCCAACTCCATCAGCTGAACTGGAAAGCACCCTGCTTAATGTATTTCACACTCAGTTATTTGAAGTTTGCATAAACAATCAGCTTAAAAAACAATTGCTGTTTAAAATCTTAGGTGATGGGACAGAACGATTTTTCCAATGATGCAATATTCTATATACAATAAAAGTGGATCATTTTATCATTATTTATATGGGAATTTTACCTGAACCACTAAAATGTTCAGTCGATACCATTTTCCAGTACACGTGCTTTCAGTATACAGTGTCCACTGTATTTTATGCTTGCATGTTTCATTTTTCTCAGTATACATGTGACACTTTTATTTGGTTTTTTAAAGTGTATACTATAAAAATAATTAAGTGAACTACTGACTGGTTTTATACATAGAAAATTATTGTGTTAGAATTTTGTTTTACTTTATGTGAACCTGCAGGTGTTTAATTATCTCCTGTTTATAAAATTTTCCTGCATATAACATTTTATTTTACCGACCCCTAGGAGAAATGTTTTAAGGGTACTACTATAATATATACCTACCAGTTTCACTATATGCTACTGAATTTTCATACACCTAGCTGATATTCAGTTACAGTACAATAAAAAAAGTTTCTTCAAATCTTCAAATTGCAACCAAGATTTGCTTAAAGATCTTGGTCGACATTCACAAAATATTATAAAAACTTATAATAAAAATTTTCCATTGTGCTAATTGTGCACATTTAAGTGGCCTCACACCCTAAGAGTACATAGGTACTCACCTCCCGGGCAAACACCCCCCGAAGGTGTGCCTGTATGACAATAGCCGCCCTCTGCTGCTGCAGAAACCTCAAACGCTGTTTCCAGCCTCTGTACGCATGCTGTATTCGCAGCGCCGCTTTGTAGATCTTCAGATACTCTGGAGCACACACATACCATCCAAGTTATCTCCTATCTCTCACATCTTCAGGGACATCATACTACACAATGCAAACTTGAAAATACGCTTGTGCACTGCACACACAGATACGTGTATATATGTGTTTGTGTATGAAGTTAAACTTACTGTTGAAAATACAGTTGTTTATATGCATACCTGCCAACTTTAGGAAATCATAATTAGGAAGACTTTGTAAACACAATAAAATTATTAAATTTTTGAATAAAAATTACACTAAACAATGCAGGCTTACCATACATACTACCGCTTAACATGAAAAAGGCCCATTACGCTTTACTAGACTAATAACATTACTAAAAAACAATATATGTTAATATTTTATTACCTTTCCACTTTCAGTGGAATGTGAGATGAAGCATCAGAGCACAGTAATTTCAAAGCTGTAACTAGCGCCTGTAGCTTTCTCTATGACATCTGCATTGTGTTGTTAGCTTAATTGGTTAAATTTGCACTAAAATAATGAACTAAAACTATCTTCCTACTTAAGTTAGAGCACTATGAAGTCATACAACTATTATCTATTTTTGCTATGTTGTGTTGTATTCTGCTGTTTATGTTGAAATGGAACACTGTGGTTTTAAAGAAGCATCTGTGGCTTTCTTTAGGAATTCTGCACTAAATTTTGTTTATAACATAAGCCTGATTTCTTGGATTTCAAAACCGAAATTGATTCTATAGTGTCATTAGACATGGAGGATATGAACTGGGTCCCGTTTTTTTCACCTAACTGAAAACACGCTCGCATTCTACATTGCTGTAATGGACAGGATGGACATCATCGTTCTACATATTCTATTGTATTTTTAAATGCCATCAACTCCACGAATCCTGGATAACTTGGCCCATTTAACATCATCACTATCTCCTGTAGCACTAAGGGCTCAAATGTCGTCTATCTGAAGAGTTGAGAATTGTTTTTCAGTTTCGTCCATAGCTGCATTCATAGTTTCACCTTCTTGTACAGGCAAATTCGGCAAATGTCGGTTTGCCGCGGATCATTCACTCTTGCCACAGCTGCATTTTTCATGACTTCATTTTTTATGGGGAATTTGTGAACAATTTAGTCACCNACATGCCATCCAAGTTATCTCCTATCTCTCACATCTTCAGGGACATCATACTACACAATGCAAACTTGAAAATACACTTGTGCACTGCACACACAGATACGTGTATATATGTGTTTGTGTATGAAGTTAAACTTACTGTTGAAAATACAATTGTTTATATGCATACCCGCCAACTTTAGGAAATCATAATTAGGAAAATTTTGTAAACACAATAAAATTATTAAATTTTTGAATAAAAATTACACTAAACAATGCAGGCTTACCATACATACTACCGCTTAACATGAAAAAGGCCCATTACACTTTACTAGACTAATAACATTACTAAAAAACAATATATGTTAATATTTTATTACCTTTCCACTTTCAGTGGAATGTGAGATGAAGCATCAGAGCACAGTAATTTCAAAGCTGTAACTAGCGCCTGTAGCTTTCTCTATGACATCTGCATTGTGTTGTTAGCTTAATTGGTTAAATTTGCACTAAAATAATGAACTAAAACTATCTTCCTACTTAAGTTAGAGCACTATGAAGTCATACAACTATTATCTATTTTTGCTATGTTGTGTTGTATTCTGCTGTTTATGTTGAAATGGAACAATGTGGTTTTAAAGAAGCATCTGTGGCTTTCTTTAGGAATTCTGCACTAAATTTTGTTTATAACATAAGCCTGATTTCTTGGATTTCAAAACCGAAATTGATTCTATAGTGTCATTAGACGTGGAGGATATGAACTGGGTCCCGTTTTTTTCACCTAACTGAAAACACACTCGCATTCTGCATTGCTGTAATGGACAGGATGGACATCATCGTTCTACATATTCTATTGTATTTTAAAATGCCATCAACTCCACGAATCCTGGATAACTTGGCCCATTTAACATCATCACTATCTCCTGTAGCACTAAGGGCTCAAATGTCGTCTATCTGAAGAGTTGAGAATTGTTTTTCAGTTTCGTCCATAGCTGCATCCCTAGTTTCTCCTTCTTGTACAGGCAAATTCAAAGGAAACAAATCCACAAAGTAGCGAACAGAAGAAAAGTTGGCATTGTCGAGATCATTCACTCTTGCCACAGCTGCATTTTTCATGACTTCATTTTTTATGGGGAATTTGTGAACAATTTAGTCACCTGCAGTAACAAAATAAGTCCTGATAAATGCAAAGAAAACTACTTTTTCCTTTTCTTCAAGTGTTTTCACAGTGTTTGATACTTTACTTCCTATTACTAATTTGGTGTCGTCTTTCTGATTCTGAATAGAGTAATAGTTACTTCAAATAATGAGCAACTTTTCACAGCTTTTGCTTTCACAAAATTTTATAGTAAAACTTTTAGAAAATCAAGCAACAGTTCTCTCAAAATATAAATGTGTGGAGATGCTGACTGAAGAATTATATTCAGTTTTTCAAATGCTGGGAGGACACCTAGAAGAAATGCACAAAATGCTTTATTTAGGTCAGAAGAAAGGAACATAAATAGTTTTTCTTCTNAAGAAATGCACAAAATGCTTTATTTAGGTCAGAAGAAAGGAACATAAATAGTTTTTCTTCTCAATTTACAAAAGGGCTGGTATTCTTCAGAATAGGAGCATCACTGTTTGCTGATGTCAAAGCAGTCCTCTTTTTGCTGGTATCAGTAGCAGAACCCAAATTCTTCCTTTTCTCATTTATGTTTTCCTGACATCCCATCAGAGGTTGAACAGGACGATGATTGTAGTTTGGGAGTTTTGTAAGAGATTCATTTACAACCTCTCCCTTAAAGAAACTAAGCAATGGTTCCCACTGTTCAAAAACACTCAACAAACTTCTTCCAAGAGAAAGCCATCTTGAACAGACATGCTTGAGTATTTTCTTCGCTTATGTATCATGGAGCGCTTGAAATTTTTGTAACCTTACTTTTCTCTTTGAATTTTTTTCCAAATAATAAAAAAAGTCCACAAGAATGTCATCAACTTATACTGGCAAAGCAGATACAGCCTTTTCTGCAGATAAATTTATCAGGTGACAAATGCAACCAATCACAATAAGCCCAGGCTGTTTCTCTTTCAACACTGCTGCAACACCATTTTTATGGCCAACCATTACAGCTCCATTATCTGCACAAAAGCTATGCAGTGTTCTACAGGAGATGTATTCAAGCTGTGCAAGTACTACATTACCTATATTCCATCCAGTAGAATCTCCTTCCAAGGCAAGGGTAGAAAGAACAGAGTTCACAATTTTCTCCTGTGTGTCATCGTAAAACATCACTACAATGGGATACAACTTTGAATTGGTGTCATTGCTTCCATCAGTTGAAACAGAAAACGGTGCATTCTGTTAACATTGTACTACACTAGATTTTGCATCAGAAGCCATTTCCTTGACAATTGCTGAGGTTTTGTACGACCACATCCATACTTCTTTGCAATTTCCGAGTCCGGGAACATTTTTTTTAGTAGCAAACCTGCATGATCTGCGGCAGTTGGGGAACTGTTGTGCTCTACCAAAAAAGAAGTAACCAAATATTCTGCTCATGCAACGTCCGAATCGGCATTTCCAGGTTTTGCAAAGAACTTAGAAATCTTCTGATTTTCTTCCGGGCACTTTATGTTGGCAACATGCTTCGTGCTTTTAACGTATAACACCTATATCTGTTTTCCCACCATGTGCAATGTTTATGTCGCAACGGCATGTACTACAAAAGCCCAAACCTATCGCCCTTGTCGGATTTTATAATACATGGAAAATCTACACTGTATGATTTCCGGAATGTCTGGTAGTAATACTGCTTTTTTCTACTCATCTTTAGTTTTAAACTTTGCAGAGTCGACAATAAGCAACCTATCAAGACCTCACAAAAACATGGCCGGCAAGAGACATAATACATACCACATTGTAATCACAGTCCATACGTAGTTACATACAACTGTTATCGCATAAAGTACTAAAATCCTTTAACACATGTTTCAACTATACTTCAAACTGAAACAGTTCACGGTAAAATCAATGGCCACACGTATTCACAAACAAATCCGGTAGTTATCAAAAACTCCACAGACGAAATAATGCAACTCCAACAAACAATAGATATGCAAAAATCGATTGTCCCCCTCTTGTAACATAATCTCTTGGATACAGGCAAATTCAGTATCAATCTATATCGTCACAACACTATGATTTCAGAGTTTTAATGTAAAATAATAGCAAGAATAATTTTTTACTGAATCAACAAACTAAAAATTGGAAGAATGTACGTATTTCCGGAAAACAATATATGGCAGCTTTTTCCAAAAGTTTTCCAGAAAGGTTGGCAGGTATGTGTTTCTATGTCTAAATATATTTATGTAGACACACAGAATGAATTTCAATTAGACCGGAAAACTTTGGGAGGTGATTCTCGATAACAAAATATGTTGAAAAAGTATACACGAGTTATGGGCGTGCATGTGCATGTGCATGCATGCACACACACATACACACACAATCTTCTTTTATTTTTAAGCAGAAGACAGACTAATTCTAATGAGAAAGGTACTGAAACAGTTCACAATTAATAACTGCACCCCTGGAACAGAGTTGGACAACATTTTGAGAAAAAATACCCCAATTACCTTTATTGTGGGTGTTCTATTATTTTAATTCATCAAGGTTTGAAGGTAAACACATGGGGTTGCTANCCTCACAAAAACATGGCCGGCAAGAGACATAATACATACCACATTGTAATCACAGTCCATACGTAGTTACATACAACTGTTATCGCATAAAGTACTAAAATCCTTTAACACATGTTTCAACTATACTTCAAACTGAAACAGTTCACGGTAAAATCAATGGCCACACGTATTCACAAACAAAANAACACATGTTTCAACTATACTTCAAACTGAAACAGTTCACGGTAAAATCAATGGCCACACGTATTCACAAACAAATCCGGTAGTTATCAAAAACTCCACAGACGAAATAATGCAACTCCAACAAACAATAGATATGCAAAAATCGATTGTCCCCCTCTTGTAACATAATCTCTTGGATACAGGCAAATTCAGTATCAATCTATACCGTCACAACACTATGATTTCAGAGTTTTAATGTAAAATAATAGCAAGAATAATTTTTTACTGAATCAACAAACTAAAAATTGGAAGAATGTACGTATTTCCGGAAAACAATATATGGCAGCTTTTTCCGGAAGTCTTCCAGAAAGGTTGGCAGGTATGTGTTTCTATGTCTAAATATATTTATGTAGACACACAGGATGAATTTCAATTAGACCGGAAAACTTTGGGAGGTGATTCTCGATAAGAAAATATGTTGAAAAAGTATACACGAGTTATGGGCATGCATGTGCATGCATGCACACACACATACACACACAATCTTCTTTTATTTTTAAGCAGAAGACAGACTAATTCTAATGAGAAAGGTACTGAAACAGTTCACAATAAATAACTGCACCCCTGGAACAGAGTTGGACAACATTTTGAGAAAAAAATACCCCAACCCCAATTACCTTTATTGTGGGTGTTCTATTATTTTAATTTATCAAGGTTTGAAGGTAAACACATGGGGTTGCTAATTGTAAGGGGTGCCATATCAGTCAAGTTAACTTGTTTAAAATTGCTCATTGTCACACAGCTGTTATATTTTCTGGTTAACTTAATTTTATTTCAGCTTTCATACACATTGCATCAATTGTAAATTTAGTAATCAAGTGAGCACAAAACATAACTCATTTACTATCCCAGTGGAACAATCAAGTTTGAAACCTCTTATTCAATTTTCTTGCATTTCCATTTATTTGAAATGTTTTCTCGACTGCCTGAATGTAATTAATGTAGCATTGTAACTTGGTGTACTGCGAGAACTAGCCAGTGTTGTGGCAGAGGGCCCAGACTCACCTCGCCTATGCACGAAGCCCCGCCAGCGAGTCTGCAAGAGCATGGCCATGGCGTAGACCACCTGGCTCCTGGCATCCTCCAATGGCTCATGGACGCAGCTGCGAAGGAACACCTTGGTGTTTCCCACCTGCCACTCCTTGCTGTGCAGGCCCTGTCCCACCAGCAGTGCCCTGTGACAACACCAGTGTCAGCACAGTGCGCTCTTCCCTGTGCCCATAACACCTTCTCAACATGTCCACTGTTCATAAGACTCTTTGCTAGGGTTGTGTGAATATTCTGTATACCAAAATGATGATAAAAAAATCAGAGCTTTCATTTTCTAAAACAACTCATTGCTTAAAGTCTAAAAAAAATTTTATTACAGTAGTTTAATGAAAATGAAACTTTATGTCTGTGTATCCACTTGTCCATTGTCATAATACTAAAGCAACTATATAAAAATAAACTTGAAATGTTGGCATAATAAAATTGTTAAATTCTTCAAATATATTATATAGCATTTATTTCTTCCTTATGCAATATACCTAAGTTACTTACTTTCTGTATGTGCGTAAAGGAAATATTTTACAAGTATNCAGTGCGCTCTTCCCTGTGCCCATAACACCTTCTCAACATGTCCACTGTTCATAAGACTCTTTGCTAGGGTTGTGCGAATATTCTGTATACCGAAATGATGATAAAAAAATCAGAGCTTTCATTTTCTAAAACAACTCATTTCTTAAAGTCTAAAAAAAATTTAATTACAGTAGTTGAATGATAATGGAACTTTGCGTCTGTGTGTCCACTTGTCCATTGTCATAATACTAAAACTACTACATAAAAATAAACTTGAAATGATTGCATAATAAACTTGTTAAATTCTTCAAATATATTATACAGTATTTATTTCTTCCTTATGCAATATACCTAAGTTACTTACTTTCTGTATGTGCGTAAAGGAAATATTTTACAAGTATNATTTATTTCTTCCTTATGCAATATACCTAAGTTACTTACTTTCTGTATGTGCGTAAAGGAAATATTTTACAAGTATAGTAGTTCTGTGAAACCACTTATAGTACTATGCAAGTAGGATTATATATCTTAGATTGAATTTAATTGATTATATACCAGTAAATGTTTGACAATACAAAGTGAAAAATCTGATAAAATGTCAGCATTTCTGTTCAATAGCACTGAGCTTTCTGAAATGATTTTTTCAATTTTGTCTCAGTTTCACATATTCCAAGCACATATTTTTCATTTACTTTTTCATGAAACATAAAGTCACATTTGCACAACACTAACTTTTTGACCAATCTTTCAAAAATAAAACTCTTGTAACTGTGTGTATGTTTACATGAACACTGAATTGGAGAAATTTTAGAAAAGATGGCAGCAAATCAGGAAAAGAACCTCAAAATTTTACGTGTAATATTTTAATTGGTGGCCATTTAAATTAATTTCCTTTTGATTTATGATTATTAGATAAACAACTATCATAATTAAAACATATCACCTTTTGTAACAATTTCACACTATCACATGATATATGATTAGATACTATAAAAATAAGTCTATGACAATATTAATTTTAAATGTAGCAGAAAAATTTACTACACTCATAGTTAGTTCACAGACATTCTTAAAAGCCATATTTCATTTTTTCTTTCATCGTTTCAACTAACGGACTAATCCCATCTCACACAACAACCCTTTCCCCACCCCATCACGCCTCTTCCTACCTAGGATCTTCCTTTGGTTGGCCCACCTGAATTCACTACCTTCTCCGTAGAAACCTCAACCCCTGAAATATCATATATAGTGATCTGAGCTAATGATCTGAACTATGCAACATAATTTCAGAGGTTGGTAATTTTACATAAACAGAAATATTTATGTGATATCATAGTTGAGATATCTATGCCTTTTATGGGTAGCAAGGTATGTATAATGTTGATGTATTGCAGATAAAAAATAAAGCATTTAAAAGAGCATAATTGTGATATGGAATAGCTCTTTACAATGGCGACAAAGATATATTCCAATGTGTTGTGTGACATTGTTTCAGGAACTGTGCAGGAAATGGTGAAATGTTTACTTCCTTGTGTGATAGCTGATAACATACCGCGTGCTACACAGTGGCTGAACCTAATGCTAGCAGCCATCGCGAACTGGAACCTTTCAGAGTTGCAAAGACTGGAAATGTTTCTCAGTGGTGGAAAGAGAGGTTAATTGATTAAAAAATACACTTGCAGTTGTCCGGAATAACTGGTGTGCAATGACGGCGTGGTAGGCTATTGTATCCGGCTGGGTCAGGAGTACAGAAGGTTTGTCTTCGAAATTGGCATGCATGCTCTAGAGGAAGATTACAAACCAACGCAACCACTCGATATGATGGTGGGAGCGTAATCAATGGATTCTTATGAGGAAGCATTGGTATATTAAATGGTTGCTTCGCTCCCCAGTCCAACGAGATGTACGAGCGGCAGAGATTTACGGCAATGAGACCTGCAAACGGTGAATCCGTAAACAATTATTTTTCCCGCCTCCAGTTGCAAGTAGCATACTACGCCTTTGCAGGTGACGAAGACTCAAAGGCGGTGTGCGACCAATTTATGGACGCGTGGCCATTGCCCGACTTGAAGAAGGAACTCTACATAGAGTCCATCAAGACTGGAGCTGTTCTCACCCTCGCTCGGATGAAGGAGTTGGAGGGACTGCATGAAGCTCTACAACAACAGCTTGACTTGGCAACCGTTCTTCCTACAGCAGACCATTTGGGGGCAGTTCACAAAGTGACGACTTCATCTGCACGCCAGCATCACCGAGAGGAAAAAGTAAGGGCAGACAGTACTATTCAGTGTTTTCGATGTGGCAGGAAGGGATAGATCAGAACAAACCCTGATTGTCCTGCATGGGGGAAAGCATGTAATAAGTGTGGCCTTAAAAAATCACCTTTCTTCTGTGTGAAAATCTGATAAAACTAAAACTGATTAATATAGTAAAAGTGACTGTAATAAGCACAGACCTAAGAAGGATAAGGGTGTTTACTGTGTAGAAAACAAGCCAGCATCACCGTCCAGTACTGAAAGAGATGATAATTTTGCTTTTCATGTACAGTCAGCTAGCAAACAGTTGGGTAACCTAGATTTGTTCCAAGTCATTATAGGTGGTGTATCACTTAGAATACTGATAGATTCAGGTGTAATGTCGTAGATAAAGCTGATTGGAAACACTTGAAATCTAAAGGAGTGAGATGTAAGTCTATGGTTGTGAGTAAAAATGTGCATGGCTTAGGGCAAGATGTGAAAGATGTGATTGGTATGTTTAGTGCCGCTGTGGAGGTGCCACACAACTGTTGTGTGCCAGATATACAATTTTTGGTTACAAAAGAGAGGAACATTCCCATTCTTTGTAGACAAGATGCAATTAAAATTGGTTTACTAAGAGTAGGGCCTGCGGTGCATAGTGAGATGTGCCATGTCAACCAGTTAACTATGTTAGAGGACCTTAAAGCCAAATTCTCACAGGCTTTTACCGAAGTTAGTAAATTGAAGGGGGTCCGGCTTCAGATTACTTTAAACACTGAGGTCAGTCCAGTTTGCCAAGCAGCAATGTGTATACCCTTCAACATGCGATCTGTGATGGAAGGGGAACTCAACAAAATGCTTAATATGGAGAGCATAGAGGAAGTCACTGGTTACTCAGAATGGGTGTCACCAATCCATTTGATACCATGTTCTGATGGGAAGTGGTGTATGACAGTAGACATGCATAAGGCAAATCAGTCTGTATTGAGAGAATGGTTTCAAATCCTGACAATTGAAGAAATTTTAATGAAGCTGAATGGCAGTATCATCTTCTCCAAACTAGACTTTGTATTAGCATCCCACCAGATTCAGTTGCATCCTAATTCAAGGACAATAACAATGTTCATTAACCACACAGGCATGTATAGAACTAATGTTTGGCATTAGCTGTGGCCCTGAATTTTTCCAGAAATGTATGCAAATTGTCTTACATGGCTTGCCGGGAGTTACAATATTTTTTTATGACTTTGTGGTGTTTGGAGAGACACAACAGGAACATGACCAATGCTTGCACAAGATGCTAGAGCATATCCAAGAAATGGGACTCACCCTAAACACTAACAAATATAGGATCGGGTTGGCAGAAATTGAATTCCTTGGTAATGTTATATCTGGTAAAGGCTACCAGCCGGCACATGACAAGTTGAACACCATTTCTGAATTCCATAGCCCCTGAAACATCCATGAGGTAAGAAGCTTTTTAGACATATTGATATTCTGTTCCAAGTTCATACCAAATTTTTCGTCATTGTCCGCACCAATGAGACAGCTTTGTAAAAAGTCAAACACCCATTTTGTTTGAGGGGCTAAGGAGGAATCAGCCTTCCTACAATTAAAAGAGCTTATGAAGGGACACCCTGAACTTGGCTATTATGATTAAGATGGCCACACAAGTGTTAAAGCTGATACTAGTCCTTATGGGTTAGGAGCAGTCCTTCTGCAGCCCGGCCGGTGTTGTAAACGCTGTATATTTATGACTATCCGGGTGTACGGCAATCTGCCAGTATCCAGTCTGCATATCTAAAAAGGGCTGAACACCTGGGCGAATCTCACGCGGTGGATGGAGTGGATTAGCTGACTGGGGTGGTCCAGTTACTTTCTCATGGAGTGTACCTAGTAGGGGGCTCTACCGTACATGTGCGCCAAGTGCCTTTGTGCACTGGGCCCACAGTATGGGTGGCCGGCGAATCGTGTGGTGATTTGCGACGCACGTACTACCCAATTAAGGAGGTCCGCAGTCCTACTCTATTGTTAGAAATAGTTTGGCTTGACACGGTCACCTGCTGCTCCCTTGGGGGACGGCTTTTATAAGGGGGTTGAGAGGTACAAATCACCCTTGGAAACAGAACGCATTGCATAGACTTGAACATATTTATTCTCAGGAGAATAAACACTGTGACCCGTACTTACTCCTAGGCTTTTGTAGTTACCAAGCAACCGGCAGAAGTTACGTCAATAATAGGTGAAGAGGACCTGTTAAAGCAAAGAGTAAATCTAGAGGAACTAATAAAGCAGTCATCAAAAGACTCAAACCCTACTGTCGCATATTGTAGTCCTGAAGGGACAGGGTTAAGCAATCCCAAGTGGAGTGGGTGTCTTGGGAGATGAAGCAAGCTTTGCTGATAGAAGATCTGGTTGAGGCAGAGAGCCCTAGCACTGCAGTGGTAGGAGAAGCTGCTGGGTTTCCAAAGCAGAGGAAGCCAATGCGATGACAATTCAATGTCAACTGGCAATCTCGGGGCTTGCCCAGCCCTAAATACTGAATGGAGCCTTCCTTCTGTTTCCTTCGGGACGTTCGGGTATCTTCAGCTGGCCGGCTCCTCCCTGTGTGGGCAGCGTCATCCCTTATTGCAATCTCTTGGCGATGATTGAAAGCGGGGTAGCTCTGTAGTTGCGGGTGGTATTCGACGCTCGTGTAGGGGAAGGCCGGCTTCATTCAGATGGCTAGGCAGGGGCGCATGATTGACGTGCGTAGTTATTGCTACTCGCAAAGGCATGTAGTACTCGTCTTTGGGACGCAGCAGTCCGGGTTTGATCTCCAGTGTGGGTACTGTGGCTTCCCACGGGCTGAGTTGAAATCGTAGATTCATACAAGGTATATTGCCAGCTATACGTCCTGTGTCAGTCTATTAAAACCAATTAATATTTAATTGATAGATTTTCTGATTTTTTTTCAAGACACTACTGAAAATTGACTCAAGGTACCCATTATCTACATTTTTTTTGGGGACAAGGGGAGGTTGTAAATACTGTTCTGCGGTATACTTTTATTCAGGAGATGTCTATATAAAGAAGTAAATTAATATTCAGTTTGTAAAAATGTCTTATTTTTTCACAAGAAGCTACTGAAAACAGACTTTGAACTTGCTAAGTGACTCGGTGCCCGTAGTTTACATTTTTTTGGAACAAGGGGAGGTTGTAAATACTGTTCTGCGGTATACTTTTATTCAGGAGATGTCTATATAAAGAAGTAAATTAATATTCAGTTTGTAAAAATGTCTTATTTTTTCACAAGAAGCTACTGAAAACAGACTTTGAACTTGCTAAGTGACTCGGTGCCCGTAGTTTACATTTTTTTGGAACAAGGGGAGGTTGTAAATACTGTTCTGCGGTATACTTTTATTCAGGAGATGTCTATATAAANTTCATTCAGAAGATGCCTGTATATTAAAATGAATTAATGATCATTTAAAAAACATTTTTGAAGCAGAGACAATTAAAAATTTACTTGACGGGAAAAACACACTTTCAACACAATTTTTTTGGGGAAGGGGTCAAAATTAGTTTACGATTTTATGAGGGCAGCAAATTTACGAGACAATTCTCAGGAACCATGAGGCCTCATAAAATAAGGGGTTCAAAAATAGGTTACAGCTAGGATTTTGCACTGGCATATGCTGGGATAGGTGATTATGGGCACATACCGTGATTGAGTCGTTGGTCTGGCAGCAGACACTGAGCATTGGCAGTGCAGTGAAGAGTTCGAGTTACCACAATTATAATAGGCCACAGTGGCCAACTTGTCAATGGGAGGGTGATGTCCAGCCCAAAGATGACATGTGCCAAGGAATTTTACCAGTAGTCACAAGTTATCCTTAGGCAGAACCTTTGGTGGTGCTACTGCTTAGCGTTGAGTTAACTGAACTTGATCTCTTAGGTAACCGTATTGGCAATAACTGTGTCCAGTCAGGTCAGCAAGTGACTACTGGGTACTGTCTCAGCCTTACGGGCTTTGCAGTAACTCTTATGTCAAGAGGGAAAAGGCATCAATACAATTAGTAGTGGACAGTGAAGCTGATTGCACCTAGGGGAATCACGATTATTATGTTGGCTTAAGTATATACAGAAGAGAGATAATTATCCCAGGTAAGTATGTTGGCCTTGAGCTGATGAAGGCTGGGCATACACAGTAACACAGCAACCTGGTCAATTTACCTTCCTTTGGTGTGGAGTGTATATAATAGGCGACTCTCCCATGATACTTCAGAAGTATGACGTACCGAGGCTGGTTGAAGAATGTGTTATGTCTTTGTATATGTGGGTCTTTGGTTAAGGTTCCTATGGATACTGTAAAACCTATTCTCCCTTGATGGGCGAGATTACTCAAGGTTTAGATAAACGTTAAGGTTAATTATTATTAGGGGCAGTTAGGATGAGAAGAGTTGCAAAAGGGTTATGGTAGGCACATAGCCTAAGCAAGGGGACTGATTCTAAAAGGACACCAATCAGGAGCCTGTTGGGTTGCACCTGTCCGAATCGCAGTTGTTTGGTTGTACTGAAGGTACCAAAGACACTTCCCCTATCTGAAAGTAATTATTCGCAAGTGAAGTTAAGCAACAAGCTATAACAACATTGGAAATTAGTTGAGGACTTGAATTATTGTCCACGATAAATAAACTGTAAAAACTGGACAACACATGTTCAATTATAATGAAATTAATCACCATACTACTTACTGTTGAGGGCGTCTGGTCAACTGCTCAAATGGAGCTGACAAAAGATATAAGGGGTTGAAATTACGGAATACACGCAATAAATACACAATAATCAAAACCTTGGTGTAGGTCGTGAAGCAACGGTACTTAGCTTTGACGTAACTTGAAGAGAGAGACAGGCAGGGGTGAGTGTGGATTGCACACTGCAGGTGATCTGAAAAAGCTCAAGTCAGTAGCATAGCTGCACACTGGGTGACAATGGCTGGTGTCTGGTGTTACGGGCACCATGGTGGACGTTCGTGGTCTCGGTGGGACTCAAAGGTTGGCTGGCAGCTGATGGCGCAGTTGTAGATGCTTCGAATCTCAGAGGTGATGCTCCACGAGTGAGCCAGTTAGGGTAGCAGAAGCTGGCCCTTCTCACCCACTCCACAGTGGCTATGTACAGCGATGTGTGTGGGTCTGCCACCTGGGGGTGGTAGTGGGTGGAATTGCCTGCGGCATGAGTTGCATTCAGTGCTCGCTTAGGAGCCAGGTTTCTCATCACTTCTTGCTTCTAGCTGGGTAGTTATTGGCTGGACATCATTGTGCCGTGCATTTAAAAGTGTCTGCTTTGGAAGGGACATCTTAATAAGGCGCACATGGTTGGCAAAGTCGTTACTCTGAGTTGTGGCAGCTTTCACGTGCTGTTTAAGAGACATGTCACTTTAACTGAGGCTGGAGTCAAGTCAAGACTCTGTCAATTTTTGTAATCCCTTCAACTACATCATGTGCAGTGCCTAAGAGACACAGACCCCAAATGACAATGAAACTAAGGGTCATAGCCATGATACAACTCCACGTCTATCAGCATTCCATCAATCCAGCTTAAGACACTCAACCCTGATGCTTGGTGATCCTAAGACAGGCCAACGTTGTTCTAAAGAAATTGTTGATGCAATGGGCTTAAGTGTTATACAAATCGTACAAAAAAAGGTTAGTGAAGATAAACTGATGAGAAAGAAAAGGAAGAAAAGAGTTGATATTGAGCCAGGAAAAAGTTTCAAAACAGTTCCTGTTGTAGATGAAGAAAAGAAAACCTATAATGAAAAAAAAAAAAAAANATATATATATATATATATGTAAATGAAATGCTGTTCGTTGGTAAGCGCATCACTTGAGAACGGCTGGACTGTTTTGGCTATTTTTTGTTTTAAAATGTTCATAATAGTCCAAATTAGGTTTTTATGGAAACAAAAATTTTAAAAGTTTCCTGGAATATTTTTGAATTCAGGAAAAACCTAACGTCACGATGGATATGCATAAATTGTTTTTCATATTGTTTATGGTCATGGAAAAGTTATTAAAAAAAAGGGGAATAGAGAATATTTTGCAAAGCTAATTCTAATTTTGATATTTAATTTGCATTCAACATTAAAATTTAAATTTCCTCAACTTTGATTGGTTGTCGTTCATCGTTCACGTTATGTGACATTATATGGTTGATTCAAATTTCTTTGCTTCCTCTTACTTTTTTTTTCACGATCTTCAACTGTTTACAATCAGTTGAATTGTGGTTATGTTTTTATTTACTTTTTTTTTTTTTTTTGCGATTTTCAGCTGTTTACTGTCAGTTGAATTGTGGTTATGTTTTTAGTTTATCGCAATCTATTCAGTCTTTTTTAGTTGAATTGTTATTTTTCTTTAATTGAATCAAATTGATACAATTTAATTACACTGTAATGCCACCAATAAGACGGAACAATTTAAGTCGCAGAACTCGCAATGTTACTAACCAAATGAATTTTAGATCTAATCAAACTGCAGAGCAACGCGAAGAACAAAATGAAATTGAACAGAATCGACTGTCACAAATACGTTCAACACGTACACAAGATGGAAGAGAAAATGCAAATGAAGCCAATATGCATTGAATGACAAATCATCGGTCAGTAGAAACCAATCGCGTGAGAATGAATTTGAATAATTGTGTAAGAAGACAAACAAATGTTGAGTTGAATACACATTGAGCAGCATTCCGTTACAATGCGATAACTGATTACAGTGTAATAAAATGAAAACTTTCCATTGGGCAGGACAACGTCTGTCGGGTCAGCTATTGTGTGTCTGTCTATATATATATATATATATTTTTTTTTTTCAAATGAAAAAGCAGAAGAAGAGAATAAAAGTGAACATTCTTTATGAATCTGAAAATACTGATGATTTCAGTATTCACAGTGATGAATCGAACTTAACTGAGCAACTATTGAACGACATAGATATTTAAAGAAAAGAGGAGCAAGAGATCAATGAAAGTATCTAAGTTGATAACTATGTTTAGGTGTGGGGACAAAATAAATCCTGTAAACCCTTTACTGGGCAAGTTACAGAGGAAACCTGGAAGTGTAATTTGTGAAATAGACTACCATATAAGTTTTACCCAAAAGTGCCTTGCAATAGCGAGGCTCTGAATGTAGCACAATTGACATGAACTGGATTATTAAAGCATTCCAGAACAATACATTGTGAAACAGGGGTTTCGTGTTTTCCCTATTACCTTTCCTGCAGATTATTGTATACGATAAAGAAAAAACGTGCTTATATATAGTGTATATAAAACATAAAATGGTGAAGAGTTTTAGTTTGACAAATGTATTTTTAAGCAAGATAAGAAAATCAGAAATTCGTATGTTATCATACAAAAATGCAACACCCTGAAAATGGACACTCTGGTTTTTAATGCACGAGAACATTAAACATAAATTTTTACATGATATTGTTTATTTTTCAATAAAGTGCATTTTAACGTTTTTCTTAGGTGACGTAGAGTACAAAACACTATAAGCATTAAAAAATGTTTTTTCCTGGTGAAAATTGATTTCTCAGAGAATTGAGAAAATTAAGGTTATTCTACAGATAAAAAAATTAACTTCTTTCAGGAGCGAAACGGTATTTTTTGCAGGGTCATTTTGAATGTTTTTTCATAATATACCTACTTGGTTTGGACTTCTATTTATTTTATTTTTTCTTAGATATAATTTTTTACAACATTGCAAAAACCAGCTCCACAAACCCTTTAAAATGCTGAAAAATCCTGTAGATTCTGGGATTTCAGAGAAACACCCAAAGATGTAGCATGGCTTATGTATAGCATCTGAAATATATGATTGCCCAGTCACCCTAACAGGTGGGGTAACTAGGCAATTCTTAAGCCTTGGCTGAAAGTAGTATGAGGATGCATTAAAAAAAATTGTAACATCAATATCTTAAAAGTACACACTTTATAACCATCATGAACACCAACAAAATATTTTGTGGTAGAAAAGCAAATCCACATGAGAAAAAAGTGCACACCCAAAGTCACCCCAACCCTCTAAACAATGTAAAACTATGTAAACAGTGAGATACTGCACATCCAGGCAATCTCTGCTGAAAATAATCACCCATTAACATCTCCATAAAGTTTATTTTGTCTTGTCCTCCAACAGTATGTCTGGCACAATTTCTCTACCAAAATAGTATACCTCTCACCTGACAGCATCCTTTTCGTAGGCAGGCAGCTTGCCTTTGGCAAGGCAGCGGTAGCGCTGGATGAACTCGATGAAAGCCATGTGGACAGGATATCCCTCCTTGCGGATCCTTATTATGTCCAGCATGCCCAGGTACTTGAGTTGGTCCAGCACTAGAATCTCGTTATAGTTGTTGGACGCTTTCTTCATGTTCGGCTTAATGCATCGCACATACCTGTCACAAGCATGTGCTTATCTCATCAGACTACAGTCTGTGTAACGTGAAGCCATCACATATTAAGCCAATCAAACCAAAGTATTCTGGTAAAATGCAAAGCTATTTTAAGTTAAGGAAGTCATGAGCCAGGAATTTCTCATTTTAATTGTGCTGACCAAATTATGAAAACATCACTGAATGTTTATGACTAACAAGCTAATGATCAAAGGGTAAAAAATAATTTGTTTACTTTGCTGCACTCTCCACTTAACTCTTACGTGCACCTATTTCATTAGTTCTAGACATAAATAATGATTTGTTTGTGTTTATTCCCAATTAATTCACTTATGTGCAGCCATTGCAAGTGCCATGCATTCTGTTCCAAGAGTGATGTTTAAACTAGAATGTTGTTTTCCTACACATATAGTAATCTCAACTGATTTTTAAACAGATTTACTAAACAAATCATTTTACCAAGCATCATTTTTCAGCTATCTGCAACTCCATAGATATTAATGCATGCAGGATTACCAAACTATCAGTGAAAAGTGCAAACTATAATCCGTTGCAAAAAGTGACTATAGCTTTCACTTTCTCCAAGCATAATGGTTGTGACAGAAATACTTTCCTGTCATCACAGGTTGACACATTTGTAAGTACCATAACCAATACTTCTGAGATTCTCTTGCAACACTTATTAAGTTTTATTACTGATGAGGCAGAAGAATGTAGGGATTGATTATAGGCCTTGCACTGTCTGTGATGCCGCACCGATACTACCAGCATATTCCTACCTCTTGATTTCACAAGCAGCTCAAGCCACACTTCTGCCTACTACCAACCCCTCTCCTCCTCCTCAGCACTCACACCGCTCAGCCAAGCCTGTCACCATCAAGAGGGTATAAAGTAGACAGCAGACCCCCAAAACGTAAGTTATTCTCCAGCTTCCAAGCACAGCTCATCTCCTCTCCAGACGAAGATGCAAACTGTAAAGAATAGCAAAATAGCAAAAACCTGGTAGCAATGCTGAACTATTCCTAGTACTGGACCATTCACTCTCAGCTGTCATGCTTGCTGCACCATCCTAGCTGACCGGCATGATACCATACCTAAACTGAGCCATGAAGCTAACCTGTGTACAGGTCAGTTAAGATTCTGTTAAATGGGAGAATTAATAGTTCACCAGGCCAGTACAATCAGTGCTCTGGTGACAGTTGCTCATCTGTCTCTATACATATATTTTCTCGACAATAAATTACATATAAATCGTCAGACATTGGGAATTAGTTCATAAATTTATAACAAAATCCAGGCAGCTCCCGGGCGCAACATTAGAAAATCCCAGCTTCAAACCACACTCATTAGCTATACCAGAAAATTTTTCTCATTAGCTATACCTGCAAATTTTCAATTTTCCTGCAACACTCTAGTTTGCCACCTGGCCACTAGGTTTACCACCAACTGTGGCCTTCCACCATATTGCTGTGTCCTACAACTCGCCGCCTGATGAAGGGAAACTCTGTTAAACTTACCCTACTCATCAACATCCGTTCAGTTCACTGCAATATAGCTGCTGGAGACAAAGGATTAGAGGATGGGGTAAGTTCCCAACACACTTTGATATCCACAATACAAGGATACATTAAGGAGATGCATTGTCTTCGTCAGGGAACTCCTCAATCTCCCACTTCCTCTTCCCTTTATCACTATACCTCCCAATTTTTCTTCCTGCCCCCAGCATTACTCCAGATGAAGGAGAGAGACAGAGAAACTATTCAGAGCAGCCTTTCACGATCAGGAACAGCAGGAGAAAGGCCATATAACCTCTAATTCTCGTTCATCCAAGCCCCACCAGACGGTTAGGGTCCAGGTCATAAGACAAAGGAGCATGAGTAAACTCTCATGTCACCCAGATGCCTATTTGAACCTCCTGCTAAGGTACCTGGAACGGGCAGTCCCAGAATTGGTCTCCAGATTCCAAAGACTAAGCCATACCTCTGTGCCTCCCCCAGCCAACCCTTGCTACCTAAGTAAATGACTGACACCAGAGGCTTCCAGGTGATGCTTGGTAGTCCACAATGTGAAAGGTTACAAAGGACGGTAAAATACAGCCATTAAGAACTGCCCACGAGCCAAGCAACAACAAGGTTCGCATGCCACGAGCGCTGTCGTATACATATCTTAGCCTCAGCCTCTGGTGCTCCTCTGGTGTGCCATAACGCCGAACGCTGCCATTCGTTTAGCCTCTGTACTGTTCCCATTCACAAGCGAGCCAACTCCTTGTCGCCTGAGAGGCCGGCAATCCGCACGATACCGCGCTCCAGTCTGAGTGGGTGGACCCACCCCCTCGCTTGCCTTGCCCTGGCTGGCAAGCTCCAAACGTGCACGCACGCCCAGCATCAGGGCCATGAGGCCTGCTCCAGCCACCCCTCGCTCTCCACGTCTCCTTCTGGTATTTATTCCTACTCACGCCCTCCATACAGGGCAGTTCTAAGGCAGTTCGTGAGCAGTTCTGACTGGAGCATCACTTGCAACTCTCGCTATCACACCATGCTTGCCATATCGCTTGCCTTCAGGAGTAGCAGTTGGACTTAGCGTAAAATGCTACTATGTCAGAACTCGTGTTTTTCAACACAATAGGCAGAAGCTCTTATCGCGGAACCTTCACTTCTGCTTCGAATGTTGGCCACGTGCCTCATCCACGTCGAGCCTGGTTTTACTGAGGTCGCTCTTGCCCTAAACTATGATTAATATCTCGTTGCCGCCCTGCAGCTAACATCTTGGAAAACTTGATTCCTCGTCCATTAGACGTTAGCGGGCACAGCTCGGAGATACACTGGAGAGCCAAAAAAACTGGTATAGGCGTGCGTATGCAAATAACAGAGGTATGGAACTAATCAGAGTAATGCGATGCGGTCGGCAGCGCCTATATAAGACAACAAGCGTCTGGCAAAGTTGCTAGATCAGTTGCTGCTGCTACAATGGCAGGTTATCAAGATTTAAGTGAGTTTGAACGTGGTGTTATAGTCTGCGCACGATAGATGGGACATAGCATCTCCGAGGTAGCGATAACATTTGGATTTTCGCGTACAACCATTTCACGAGTGTACTGTGAATAACGGGAATCCGGTAAAACATCAAAACTTCAACATGGTTGCAGCCGGAAAAAGATTGTGAACGAACGGGACAAACGACGACTGACAAGAATCATTAAACGTGACAGACGTGCAACCCTTTCTCAAATTGGCACAGATTTCAATGCTGGGGCATCAACAAGTGCCAGCGTGCAAACTAATCAACGGACCATCATTGATATGGGCTTTCAGAGCCAAAGGCCCACTCATGTACCGTTGTTGACTGCACAACACAAAGCTTTACGCCTCGTCTGTGCCCGCCAACACCGCCATTGGACTGTTGATGCCTGGTAACACGTAACCTGATCTGACGATTCTCGTTTCCAATTGTATCGGCGGATGGACATGTACGGTAATGGAGACAACCTCATGAATCCATAGACCCTACATGTCAACAGGGGACTGTTCAAGCTGGTGGAGGCTCTGTCATGGTATGGGGCATGTGCAGTTGGCGTGAAATGAGACCCCTGATACGTCTAGATATAACTCTGACAGGTGACAGATACGTAAGCATCCTGTCCGATCACCTACACCGATTCATGTCCATTATGCATTCCGACGGACGTAGACAATTCCAGCAGGACAATGAGACACCCCACATGCCAAGAGTAGCTATCGAGTGACTCCAGGAACACTCTTCTGACGTTAGACACTTCCATTGGCCACCTAAATCACCAGACATGAACATTATTGAGCATATCTTGGATGCCTTGCAACATGCTGTTCAGAAGACATCTCCACCGCCTTGCACTCCTATGGATTTGTGGACTGCCCTGCAGGATTCATGGTGTGAATTACCTCCTGCATACCTTAAGACATTAGTCGAGTCCATGCCACGTCGTCTTGCAGCACTTCTGCATGCTCGCAGGGGCCCTCCACGATATTAGGCAAGTGTACCAGTTTTTTTGGCTCTTCAGTGTATATGTCTTGTAAATTCCTGCTGCCGGAGTAAAACATATATCTACGAATTAATACTAAATACAATAAAACTACAAAAAATAAATATATTATAATAATAACCTATAAAATAAATACATTTTGGTCCGACCATTCTCTTTCGCTTTCACCTCCCTTACCCGCTTTGCCTCTGTGTGTATATCCACTTATCTACTTCGTGGTACATGCACAATTGTCGTGATAGAGTGTCGAACCAAAGTCCCCACTGAAGGGCGCTCCCACTTCTTTTCAATGTTTGGTGGCTGGGTTGTTAGCTGGTAATGCAGCTCTTCTAGCGCCACAGTGGCAAGGGGAGCGAGAACCTTTCTCTGAAGCTCCCAAGGCTTAAGGAGATCCAACACAACACGTTAAGTCATTATGACTCTCAGACTACAAGCTGGTCACGCCGCTTACCTAAGAGCCGTAGGGTCCCTACGTAGGGAATGCTGTGAATCCAAAGTGGCAGTTGAGGTCTGTAGATGGTTGCACCGCTCATGCAACTTCTAACCGACTGCGATCAGAGGGCCTTCTCTCCAAGTCACTGTAAGCCCGAACATTGTCCCTCATGAAGCGCATGCTTCTGCGCCGAACGAACAATAGAACTCCGGCAGGGGTTTACCCCAAGGAACCGGTCCCAGGAAGAGTAGATTCCTTTCTGGATGGACCATGCCAGAATCTGCCCTCTCCCACGTTGCTACATAATTTTAAAATGACATTTTGCGGTCGTGGCCGCACCTCCCGGACACTCACTAAATCCACTAAAATATAATACCCTTTCTTCTTTTATTTTTATCCTCTGAAGTTAACATAACATCACAGACATTGCATAGCTGTGCTTTCACAGCTATTTTCCTAAATGCTCTGTCGTAAAAAGGCAGACAAGATCGCAATGGCCTAGACTATACAATCTGGTGAAACAGAGCCTAACGCCCCCAGGGTGTACGCTGAAGAACGAGAAAAAGAAGCCATTTTGTCCCCGCACACTCCTGGAATTAAGTGCCTGCTACCCCAGCGTCCAGACACACCTGGTATAACATACCCTGACCACTGTCGCCTCTTCTGCCCACGCCCCCGAAACGGGTTTTACCATCAGTCAAGGGGCCTATTGGTGCCTCAGTAGTAAGGTAGCTCTCGCTGAACACCACTCGTCAGGCTTCCTCAGATATCATTCCCATCAGGACCCACTCGAGGACAGCCCTCCGCCCGGCTCCACCATCCTCGGTCCATAAAGTCATAGAGCTGTCAACCCAGACCTCAGGATCCCACAAATAAAAAGGTAATTAATCATCATTAAGGAGAACCTGTTTCCCTGGTCTCTAAAGGGATACTGGGCCTGTACACTTTCATTCATTTTTCCACATTGAGTGTATTAGGCATCAAGGGGTTAGGCCACTGTTTAAAGCTATTATGCTACCTGATGGACAGTAACACATCATTACTGGCAGAGGAATGATGGTTGGTGAGCCATCACTGTGATTTCCATACTGCCCTTGTCTATTTTAAGTGTTCAGTTTCTCATGTTTATTTATTGATTTAATGATCTCCACTAGAGCACTAGCAGTCACTGCATTTTCGAAAGCAGTTTTTACTGAGGTCCAGAAAATAGTCCCTGCAGGATTAGCATCCCTGGCTGCAGCAGAAATGACTGAATACTGACTCGTTTACAAGACAACAGTGTTCCTTTCACTAGCCTCACCATTTGTAGGTGTCCACCTTTGGGTAGGTGTGTATAGAAAACTCCTAGTGGGTGTTTACTGCACAGAGAAAAAGTACTACAATACCACTACACAATTTCTGGTAGTTATATGCTAGTCCAGAAGCCAAAGTATATTAAGCTGAAGAATTTCAGGTAGAAATGATGACAAATTTATATCACAGAGATGATTTTATTTACTAGAGCATTAATAATGTGTAGAATGTAGTGGAATGTACACAAATTTCTCCCAAATCACTTAAAAAGGAACTGTTTTATATCTGTCTAGCCAGAGAAGTGTACTGTCAAGTTTATTCATCACTCTATGGTGGTCTACAAAGTTAACATGTTCATAATGTGAATTTAACAAAAAAAATTTTTGGCCAAGTCAGTATTTTCATTAGTAGGTATTAAAATATCCCCAGTTTTCCAAATGATCTTATGTAAGAACTATCTCACTTGTCAACTCTCAAATTCCAAAAAAAAAAAAAAAAAAGACATTCAATCTGGATACCAGGTAGTTTAATTTTACCAGTACAGTTCTAATTCTAAACTAGTGATATATTGTGGCAACCAACCTCCACGTATGAAAATACTTTCTCCATTACACATGGAAGAATAAGTACATTTACTGTGTACATATCATTAACAAAGTTACCAGGCTATATATGACTATGATCTCTATTAAAACAAGATTGTAATTGAAGCAAAAGATTATTATACCTGGTGAGGATAAACATTACAGATCATTCAGAGACTTACCAAGGGTTAGTAGCTTGCAGGACATCGACCAGGGCCTGAAGTTGGTACCTGAAGGTGTCGCTGACAGTGGGCTTCCCCTTGCTGGTACCCCGGGATACTGTCGCCGAACCACTACTCCCCATCCTTGCCACAGTGCTGCCCAACAAGTCCTGTAAACACCAGGCCTCAGCACTCTGTTGAGCAGGAAGTTCTACTTTTGATTGTATATCTTAGCCATGGCTGGTCCAAAAGTCACTGAGCACTTTGAAAGCCAGGCTTAGTTTTTCCTTTCTACCCATCATATCCCCTTTTATAGTATCATTTAACAGTCAAAACTGCTATGGATCTAACAACTATCATCCATGCATGGATAAGTAATGCAAAGGAACTGTTAGAGGCATATATATGTTACTGATGGAATTATTTTTCAAAATCAATTGCCAACATTATTGTAAGCATTCCAGTCACTATTCATTTCAAAATACATGTTGTTACAGACAGGGACTTTTACCCAAGTGTGATTTCAAAACTTGCTCATGAATTCTACACTCAAAAAGTTACAAAGAGCTAGCAACAGCAACATAAAATCAATTTTCTGTTGATATATGTGACCTTTAAACTCATGACAAAATGTAGATCTGAACATGAAAATCTATCAGACTGGCTTTACGTACAACAGTCTAATTTGAGAGCAAAGTCAGTGTGTTTGGAGCAACAACACAGCAGCTCATGCAGCAGATATTTTGACTTACAGAGATGATGAAGAGAGAAGCAGTTATCACTAGACTTGTAAGATTGGAGATTTCCTTACATAATAACAAGAACTCTTATGATAACAGGGCTAAACACATTTTCAGTAATCATTCTTTTAAAGAGAGTTGTGTATTGCACGAGGACTATTTGCTAATATTATGCAATGACACCCAACCACCTGATCCAAACCACAGATGAGGCAATGATGGTGTGTGCAGCATGTGCCTCTCTGTTTTCGTTCTATGTTCATCCTTGAGATGCATGGAGTTGGCTGCCAGTCCTACTAACTACAATGAGGTAGCAGTGGACACAAAGCTGAATGGGTGGCTCCACACATGGTGGCATAAGTGGTTGGAGCTCATTAACAAGACTTGGTCATGACCTCGAATTTTAATTCCCTGGTGGCTTTTTGGGCAGTAGTGTCTCCTGGATGCCATGCAGGAAGTGTGCCTTTGCTGGTGTGCAGAGTAGTGGCATTACTGGAGCCAGATGTCCAAAAACTCCCTCCAGGGGTGTGGATCTGTTGGTACAAGGCAGCTTCAAGTTACGAACAGGAAAGCCAGGTGAGTTGCTGGTGGCATATAAAATTGAACCTTTCAACTAGTGTTTGATCTTAGAGATAGGAATTCAGTACGTGTGTGCAGATCTAGATGTGTCTCTCTCAGTCAATCTGCCAGAACTGACCAATACAGACCTCTGTGTTACACTTCCACAGGATCTACATGGAAAGCAACCATGTAAGGGTAGTATGTCGAGTACCTTCCCCATGTGGTTGCTTGAGGACTAAGCACAGTCACCTGTGCTCCTGTCCTCCACTCCTGACAGGTCGAGATGCGGAGGGCCCTGATCTCAGCCTGAAGGAGCCTCACTACTTGCCATCAGTGATGGCAGTGTGTGATCGCTCCAGAAATATCTCAGCTCACAATGATGGAAGGGTATCACAGAGCCTCTACCAGGTCTCAACCTAAGAAGAATTTATACATGAAGATGTAAATACTAGGTATCTTTTCTGTAGTGTGGGGGCTGAAGCCTGTCTGGCCATCTGGCAGATTTAGACATGGAAAAGTGAGTCTGAGAGTTTAAGGGCCAGTCCTTCCAGCCACTGTGGTATGCTAGGCATGTCTGCACATTCTGTTTTCCTTCCTGATCCCAACAAGTATACAGGAAGAGAGTGAATACACAGAGTGAGAAGATAGCAGGTATAGTCAAAGCAGAATGGAAGCCTAGTGGAACAGCAGTCATATAAGTTTATTCCAACAACAACATTCCCACTGAATCTACGCAAATAGAGCAGTATGAAGAGCACTACATGATTACCAAGCATCTATCAGATTGCTTACATATGTGGTGGAACTGAGGCTACCTTTTGGGCAAGGGAATCTCTATGGGAAGAGTAACAACTTTTAACAATGGTGAAGTTAGAGAAGTGTGCGCATGCTGTTGAGAGTCTATGGGAGAGACTGCGAAAGTATGCTTGGGAAATCCTACACTGTGACAAAATTAATATGGTACTGCTACTAGATAGCCTGCCAAAAAGGTCTTGCCAAACAACAGTCAAAAACATTGTGCTGACTGCAAGGGAGGGAGGGTGCTTGACGTGTATAACCCATAACCTGTACCAAGGGAGCCAAATGTTGGTAGAGGTGTGAAGATGCCCTTTCCTGCACACAAACGATGCATGCTACTCAATGTAGCAAGAGTTACATACCAACCAGCAGGCTGGAAGATGTAAACTGCAAGTAGCATTGTTGCTCAATAAGGGACAAGAGGCAATACGCACTCCAATCCTTGTTGTAAAGCATAAAATGAGGGTGGGGGTCAAGATGCTCTGATGATGTGCTCAAAGATTCATTTGATGCATCATAAGTCAGTAAAATGCCATCATCACAAACGAAGAACAAGGCAATTCATTCAGTGGAGAGATGGAATGGAAGAATTCAGGCATCTGTTAATATTGAGGTCTTGAGAGTCAATGATGGTGACGTGAGGTGAGTATCGAGCAGAGCCAGAATGCAAGGGCAGGGGGAACGAGAGATCTCTGGGATAACCCGCCGACAAGCGGCATTGTCCGGCACAATTACCACATAAAAAAAATCAGGAGCGACTCCACTGAGAATCGAACCCAGTTTAACTAGGTGAGAGGCAAGTAGTCTAACCACAACACCACTGTGGCTCCCGGAATTCATTCAGGACATGAAGAGCTGGGCCCCCATCCCAATTGCAAGGAAAATAAAAAGAGACCAGAGATAAACTTAAAAACACTATATGCTTCCATTTGGTCATGAAAATTTCAGAGATGTGCAGTGACTCTACTGGTCAAAGGGCCGTTTTTTGATGGCCGGCCTAGTTTGGTCCCCTTAGCAACGCTATAATTCTGGATCTCCTACTTGTGCTGCAACCAGAGGCAAAGCAAACTATCGCTCTCAGAAGCTGAGGGGTATATTCTGATAAGTCAATGAATTACTTTTCTGTTCTCATGGGTTGGTGCCTGCTTCACCAATGATTTGACAGCAAAATACACTGAAGAGCCAAACAAACTGGTACACCTGCCCTATATCATGTAAGTACCCTGCGAGCATGCAGAAGTGCCGCAAGACGACGTGGCATGGACTAGACTAATGTCTGAAGGTATGCAGGAGGCAATTCACATCATGAATCCTGCAGGGCAGTCCACAAATCCATAGGAGTGCGAGGCGGTGGAGATCTCTTCTGAACAGCACGTTGCAAGGCATCCCAGATATGCTCAATAATGTTCATGTCTGGTGATTTAGGTGGCCAATGGAAGTGTCTAACGTCAGAAGAGTGTTCCTGGAGCCACTCTGTAGCAACTCTTGACATGTGGGGTGTCGCATTGTCCTGCTGGAATTGTCCATGTCCGTCGGAATGCACAATAAACATGAATGGGTGCAGGTGATCAGACAGGATGCTTACATATCTGTCACCTGTCAGAGTTGTATCTAGACGTATCAGGGGTCCTATTTCACGCCAACTGCACATGCCTCATACCATGACAGAGCCTCCACCAGCTTGAACAGTCCCCTGTTGACATGTAGGGTCTATGGATTCATGAGGTTGTCTCCATTACCGTACATGTCCATCCGCCCGATACAATTGGAAACGAGACTCGTCAGATCAGGTAACGTGTTTCCAGTCATCAACAGTCCAATGGTGGTGTTGGCGGGCACAGACGAGGCGTAAAGCTTTGTGTTGTGCAGTCAACAACGGTACATGAGTGGGCCTTTGGCTNGGTGTTGGCGGGCACAGACGAGGCGTAAAGCTTTGTGTTGTGCAGTCAACAACGGTACATGAGTGGGCCTTTGGCTCTGAAAGCCCATATCAATGATGGTCCGTTGATTAGTTTGCACGCTGGCACTTGTTGATGCCCCAGCATTGAAATCTGTGCCAATTTGAGAAAGGGTTGCACGTCTGTCACGTTTAATGATTCTTGTCAGTCGTCGTTTGTCCCGTTCGTTCACAATCTTTTTCCGGCTGCAACCATGTTGAAGTTTTGATGTTTTACCGGATTCCCGTTATTCACAGTACACTCGTGAAATGGTTGTACGCGAAAATCCAAATGTTATCGCTACCTCGGAGATGCTATGTCCCATCTATCGTGCGCAGACTATAACACCACGTTCAAACTCACTTAAATCTTGATAACCTGCCATTGTAGCAGCAGCAACTGATCTAGCAACTTTGCCAGACGCTTGTTGTCTTATATAGGCGCTGCCGACCGCATCGCATTACTCTGATTAGTTCCATACCTCTGTTATTTGCATACGCACGCCTATACCAGTTTTTNCCGCATCGCATTACTCTGATTAGTTCCATACCTCTGTTATTTGCATACGCACGCCTATACCAGTTTTTTTGGCTCCCCAGTGTACATAAGATTGACATTGGATAATCCTGCCACAATAATTACAGGGCTGTAGCTTGTTGCTAACTCACTTTTTACATTGACAGGTTGCCAAGACTACAATACTGTTTATATTTTGTTAACCGCTCCATCTGTATGCGTACATACCCTTCTGGCTTATATAAGAATTCAAGAGGCTCATGTTTTCTACAGTGCTCGAACATCACACAAAGAGCCCTAACAGGCTAATCTTTTTTAAGGGAGATCCTTCACATAGTTTCCATTTCTGGACAATATTCCAGGTGTCAGATATGCAGAATGTAACCCATATTCCTGATAATGCCACCCCAATGTTGAAGTTGAAGAGACTCTAGCTTGCAGCCTCTGGTTCAGCTGGCGATGCTTCTCCTGTGCCGACTGACATTCCAAGTGGTACCAATTACCAATATAACAGTACTGGGTTGGTAGACTTGGGTTCAAAATTTCTGGCAGTGGTGAAAAAGGATAAATGATGGCAAAATCAGTTGGTACTTGATACTGTATAACAAACCTTGATGTAATTAATGGTGGATGATGTAACTTTGAATAGTCAGGTGTTGAGCTCCATTAATGCTGCAGTGATGTCATGAAGAGACATCAGGGGTTTGGATATTACCCCGGCCAAACTACACGCTTAGTGCTGAGTACAAGGGTCTCAGTTCTTGTGGAAGGATGTAAATCTGTAAATTTGTGAATCAGGTTAGGGCTTTGGATCTGGTCAACACAGGTGAGAGCTGGGCACACCTGTTATAAAAGGGCGTGAACTCTTTCCCCTACCAGTTGGGCGGTCGATGTGAAGGATGGCATCAAGGCTAAGAATTCCTAATCAAAATATAACATGATGTTACTGGTATACTTAATGAGCCCACTTTCCTTTACATGGTTTTAAATAATTATTTATGACGTTCTTAAAACCGTAGATAGTAGGTAGACCTTGCTGTCTCATTTACAGAAAAACCATTAGAGATGGAATCAAAAACATATGCAATAGTAGTGAGACAAATACTAATACACACATTCCTTGCCTAGGTCTCGATCCCACCACCATAAGCTAGCGTGCAAACAACTGTATTACGGAGGTAGGATTCAAAGCATCAACTTCAGATGTAATAAGTCTTAATGTTTTGAAAGATAGGGTTTACTAACCTAAAATATTTACAGGGTCATCATTTTGAAAATAAGTGTCTGAACCACTTAAATGATGTAAGTTTAAGTGGCTAACCATAGCGCTACTTGTGTGAAGAATTCTGTGTAATTCAAAATTTCCGCATTCTGCGCTATTTTACAGAAACGCCAGAAAAAGGGCTTTGCATAGGATGTTTCTATAGACACTGTCAGCATACAAAGTTTGGTGGAATTTGGTTAAATTTTTTAAGTGATACAACAAATTTATCTAAATTAGTTATGTAGCAGCCATTTTGAAAACCTGTGTCTGAACCACTTAAATTATTTATATTTGCATGGCTTTCTGTAGTACTAATACTGTGCAAATTTTGGTATTTTAGTGCAAAAAAATATTTTACGTTAAAGAATTAACAAGTACATTTTTTGTATACACACAATTTTATTACGTGAAATTTTCTTTAATACAGGTAGCAACTTATTTATCTGTCTAAATTTTTATCTCTGGCAGTTTCAACTATGTGATATTTCTTATAGGCATAACCGTGGAAGCTATACAGACATTGTCACTTCCTTAATTATGTTAAGGTTAAATATCATTATTGCGGCATAAATTTCACAGTTTAATTTTAACCAAGATGTTAATGGNCCTTAATTATGTTAAGGTTAAATATCATTATTGCGGCATAAATTTCACAGTTTAATTTTAACCAAGATGTTAATGTAAATAAATGATGCTTGTATGCTTCACAAGACGTTAATACAAACACAGCTTGTCGGCTTTACACACAGAACACCCTACGGTACAGCAACATGATATATTTTGATAGGCCTAAGGTTAAAACATTGGCACAGGTCTAGATTTTTGTGCAAGTGTTCTTTAATCTCTTTATTTATTTCTAGTGTTTTCGGTATGTTTTATGGTATTTAATAATATTTAGTTTCTGTGCTTTGGAAAATTGNGAAATAAATGATGCTTGTATGCTTCACAAGACGTTAATACAAACACAGCTTGTCGGCTTTACACACAGAACACCCTACGGTACAGCAACATGATATATTTTGATAGGCCTAAGGTTAAAACATTGGCACAGGTCTAGATTTTTGTGCAAGTGTTCTTTAAACTCTTTATTTATTTCTAGTGTTTTCGGTATGTTTTATGGTATTTAATAATATTTAGTTTCTGTGCTTTGGAAAATTGGCACCAGTCTGCTCGATCTTTGAGCGAGCTGCCGCCATGATCGCCAGTCGGAAAAGGGTGTGTACAGAGANTGGCACCAGTCTGCTCGATCTTTGAGCGAGCTGCCGCCATGATCGCCAGTCGGAAAAGGGTGTGTACAGAGAGAGGAAGTGCGTCTTGCCACCTTCAAACCCTGATCCCTTCTCACTTGTGCAACTACAAATCTGCATTTCTCAGTGAGATAACTTTGCAGTAGTCCATCAGCTGCGTGACCTGAGTGACAGTCGAACTGGGAACTGTGTGCCAGTGTGTTGGCACATACCACCGCAGGCCAAATGGCAGACTTGTGTGACTGTTGATTGAGACCCCAAAGTGTCCGCGTTACCATGGACCCTGTGACTGACGTGTCGTTATGCGTTGATTGAGACCCCAAAGGGTCCGGGGTGCCATGGACCCTGTGACTGACGTGTCATTATGCAAGTGCCCCATGGACTTCAACTTTACACCAATACCAACAAACTTTCGGGGAAAACTTCAAAAGTGCAGTACTGTTAGTTTATGTGACGGGATTGGCCAGGCCACCCTTGCATGAGCTCTGTCTCTCCAAGTGTGCCACAAAAAAAAGGGATCACTGCAGGAACTTGCCACCGTAAATTCCAAAAACTTTTTTATCTGTGTGCGGTGCCAGCCAGTACAAGCCCACCAATATGTAACATTTTCTGCGAGCATGCAGCCTGTCATCTTCAGTGCTATTTGTCAGAAGCAACTGGAACCACGCCAGCAAAGCATCTGCTGGGGAGGAAAATCAGAACTGAACTGTTGTAACAGCTGTGGATTGTGAGCCCACCGACAATGTGTCACTGAAAGCAAATGGTATGACCCTGGAGAGAGTGGTTTGAGTGTTGCCAATGCACACCCCAACTCCACTTGCTGCAGTTACAAGGCACACTTGTGAGCGCGTACAACCCAGCCTCACCGTTCGTGCCTAGACAGCAAGTTGCATTGCCCACCACTGTAACAAAACAGCAACGTGCTTTGTCTGCAGCAGTGCCTGCATCAACTCAGGCCCGCTTCCAGTCACTATCAATTTTCGCAGGCCTACGAACTGAGCACCCTGCAACTTTTCTTCATGACTGCACAGCCCATCTACAATGGTATGGAGTGGAGTAGGAAAACTGACCTAATTGTGATGGTGACTGGGTTAGTGGTGAAGCTAAGCAGCGGTGGCGTGGCATCTCACACTAGGGCATCACCTGGCAAGATTTCCGACAGTCCTTCGAGTGTCATCTTGCCGGCACTTTCTCCTTATTACAAGCATGTAACAGTGTGATTTTAGAGCAACAAAAGCAGTGTGTGACATACTCTACAATTGCTACCCAGAGAATAAATTTGGTCCAAACTTACCACCCCCACATGTCAACAAAGGAAGTGCTTGAAGTTGTGGCAGAGACAGCACGACCTGAGTTCTGTAGTGCGTTAGCTCCACTTATCCATTACCCTGTTGATGACTTTATGAGTTCTCTTGTAATACTTGATCAGAACCAAGCTGTGATCGCCATCCCGTGCATCCACACCGGTGCAGAAACAATAAATTTAAGCGCAGTTTGACCACAAAAATTTCTAATACCAGTGATTCTGACAAAAATTCAAAACTCTTCAAAAACTCAATGGTGAAAAAGAATAACAGTGGTACTCTGAACAAAAACAGCTCACGTGACTGTGCAAATATATTCAGGATGTGAACCGCTGCTATATGCCTGCCATAACGGTGATAGACAACATATGCACTGACACGACAAGTGTCCAAATTGCAAAAAGAATTCTGCAAATTCACACGATGCCAAACCACCTTCGGGAAATGGCCAGGTGGAGTAGAGCAACCAGAAACCACCTATCCTCAGGAAAAACGTGATGTTTCGAGAAAGAGTTCACAGCAACTGCTACTTTCTCATCTCTACAATGGTACCAATGAGGTAATCCGCACACTAGTGCTTCTCAACAATCAACAGTGCCGTGCTCTTATAGGTTATGCTGCCTCTCATAATTTTGTTCATATAAATTTGGTATACATGTGTAAAATTAAACTAGCAGCTCAAACTGTACAGCTTGCCACAACACACACTGGTGAAACAGTGGGTGAAGTTCAAGTTACCATTTGTTTACAGTTTTTGGAACACTTTTTTTACGGAAAGGGTAGCCTTCCTATGCCGGAACAGTTGAGATTAATTGACTATCCACCTACCAGTACCCACTAGCAACTCTACAAATTTTTCGGCTTAATTAATTGGCTTAACGAGTACTTCAAGATTTTGTAATCATTACAGCTCCACTTACTGACATGGTTTTACCTACGCAAGAATTATGTTAGTCTGATAAACATGCAAACAGTTTCAATGAAATCAAAACATGTTTCTGTAACTGCCCTGCACTTGCATGCATGACCCAAGCTACCAACTGTCCCTTCAAACAGATATGACGAAAAGAGACTTAGTGCAGTGTTATTACAAATTAGTGACAGAGTTGCAAAACAAATAATCAACTTCAGCAGTACCAAATTCAGTTAAATAGAATGCCAATATGATGCCAACGAATGTGAATGTCTAGATGTTGTGTGGGCAGTGAAATGCTACAAGCAGTTCTTGGAATACCAGCGGTTTACATTATGGACTGAAAACAGATGTTTGGTATGGCTACACAATACAAAGGAGGTGCAAAGCACTCTAAAACACTGGGCGCTATTCCTGCAGTAATTTGACTCTGAAGTACAATACGTGCCAGGAGAGGAGAACCAGCTGGCTGACGCCATCCTTCCTTCTACACCACCAGACCCCTCTCTGACCATCACCAACAGTGTCACATGCACCGCTATCGCAGCATCTCCCACAGAGCTGATGTAAACTGAACTGTATATGCAGGTGATTGAAGTGCAACAGACTTGCTCCATATTGTGCAGGTTGATTGAGCAGTGTGCCAACAATGTGGTTGAGTAATGGTATGTATTTGACGGTCGTGTAGAAAAACATGTCAATGCCACCAGTAACACATGGAGTGCTTGGTGACATGCGCAAATTTTTGATAAAATATGCATACTCTAGTGAGTGAGCAGGATATCCAGGTGCAGATAAATGTGCAACAACACTTCTATTGGCCTGAAATTTCTAGAGACACACACTATTTTGTACGCGAATATGTTCAATATAACTACCTTAAGAGCTGCTGCTTAGACAGGACTCAACAGTAAGTACCCCATGTGCCCTCTGAACTGTTTGAAACAGTTGCACTGGACTTAATGGGTCCGTATGCTCGTACAACCACTAGAAAATGCTTTTAATTGTTGTCGCTGACTTGTTTTACAGGTGGGTAGAAGCACACCCCATCTCAAGCACATGCGCTAAAAACATCTCTAAAATGTGCAAAGCTGAAATTTTTCCCTGCTGGGCATACCCACGCACGCTCCACACTGAAAAAAGAACTGAATTCGCTAGCAAGAAGTGGTGAGAATGTTGCATGAAGTGGGGAGTGCAGCACAAGACAACAGCTGTTTATCATCCACACACCAATCCAAATGAACAAAGTATTTGAAAGTTGAAAACGCTATTATGTGTGCGCATGAATGATAACCATGCCTCTTAGGCTGACCACCCGTCCGCCTCCCTCTTCACCCTTCGTACATGGGCCAATCTCGCTGCTGGCAAAATACCAGCTTGGTAAGAATGAGAAATAGATTCTGGGCTCTGCGGTGATACAAAAGCTTACTAAGGTTGTCATGACCAAAAAAGTTTGGGAACTAATGGTCTAAACTACTACAGAAAATTTATGCAAATAGGCAAAATTTTTATTAGTCTGTAATTTGAAGAACAGAATACAAATTGTTATCACCAAAAAACATATCCCAGTAGTACCATAAATCATTTGAATATTTCAGATATGCACATACTTACAAATATACAAAGGCACACATACAGAGAAATGTCATAAAAACTTGCAGGGTACAAGATACTTTCAATTTTACATTTTACTATAATAAAAGTATTGGTACTTAATATAGAACAGTTATCAAATGCAAAACTTCTGGTAGTGATTTGAAATAACATACTTTGTAATGAAAATTACTTTAAAGTTAAGTGCTTTGTAACAAAATTTTACTGTATATCTATAATAAAACAAAAAATTTCATCTCTCAAAATTTTCTGAATTTTCCATTTTTATCTATCTCTAGGAAAGTGTCAAAATTATTTCACTGCACTGATTAAAATAAGCAAGAAATTATTTTAACGACATAAGACCATTTCAATGAGAAATTATACTACTAAGCATCGTTATCTATTTTTCTAAAAATTTTGATTTCAAACAGATTTTAACTACTGTGAATAAAAAATATGGCTGCAACATTCTGACCTGGTATGTTGTTATCTCCTGGACAAATTCATTGGTTGAGCGGCTCATGAAGTCAAAGAAGACATCCTGCTGTACATCTCGGTTCTTGTCCACAAAACCCTGCACACAGTACGTAACACAGCCTGCGTAGTGCTCAATGCCAAACTCCTTTTCCCACTTGCGTCGGTCATCACCTTTCATGTACTTGGGGTGGCCCTCGAACTCCGAGTGGAGATTGGTCAAGTACGCGAGGTCCGAGCCCTATAACAGTTACAAACAAATACTATCCTTCTTTACTTTCACTGAAATAATAGCGTTTGTGAGATTAATTTCTGTTGGAAGTGATGCTGTTCATAATTATTGTGACTTTGAGGGAAATAGATCTACAGAATACTGTAAGTGTTAGTTTATGAATTAAGATACTCCTGTACGACATGTACTGATCCCGTGAATCAGCACTGTCAGTGTTTGTGTTTTCACATGTACAAAATATTACTATGTATGTATTGATGATTTCATAAACAACACATATAAGTCGTGGACCAAATAAATGACACAGACTCCAATCCTTTATTATAATTATTTATTATTAATGTTACAAGTATCTTCAATCATCTGAACCAGGTATAAAAGGAACAAATACAAAGAAAGAAAGAGATCTGCAAACAAATCTTACAGCTACCTGCAATTCACTTCAAACCACAACTCTTAAAAGCACTGTCATTTGAATAACTGCAGTGTATTCAAAACTCTACAGAATATTATACAACAACAGATACATGTCATCATATAAAATTCAGTATATTTTTCATTACACTACATTACAAGGAGCACACTACTAAATTTTGTTTGCAAGAACGTTTTCTGATTCAATAAAATTTTTACATTCAGTAAAAAAGACATTTTTTAGTTGAAGTAACTCAACATATTTTTAAATTTTGTGTAGTGTATACACAATCATAATGTAATTCAATCATAATGATGGAGTGGTTGTAATAGTCAATAATAATGTAGGACTTACTAATTACTTCATTATGGTAACTGTAGGTGTAAAAAAAGTAACAGAAGTTTAACATACATAATCTTTGAGAATCAATAAGATTATATTGTTTAGTAAATAAATTTGAAATAAAAGCTTGGCCAGTGAGGTCTCCCTTGCTTGCTATGGGCTTGGAAACAGAGTGGGAGGGAGTGGAAGGGTTTATGGTAACAAAGTTTAATTTAAAGGTGGACCCACACAAGACGAATATATGTTCTACATCCATCGTAGAAGCAGACAGTAATTACCTTGGGCATGTGGCACTGTTCTGTGAGCAACTTGAGGATGCAGCGTGGTGGCTTCTCCACCAATTCCAGGCACAATGTGTTGTCCGTGAACTGAATGTGCGAGAACTCTATCTCCTCCTGCCGGTACTGAAACACACACCAGGCACCAACTCACCAAGCAGATGAACAGAATTCTCCAGAGTGACATGCTGACAAGGGCGGATCCAGGAGTGAAAAAGGGGGAGGGGGGTAAAACAGGAACATGACCCCCCACCCAAAACCCTTACATACATAAAACTGTCCTGTGAATGTAACTTATATGAAATAACATTAGAATTGTTTCAAATACTTTTTTATTTAATTATTTAATACTGTTTCATAAAATTATGATGAGATAGTGTCCCAATCCCATGCTACGAATAACACGGATAGANTTAATTATTTAATACTGTTTCATAAAATTATGATGAGATAGTGTCCCAATCCCATGCTACGAATAACACGGATAGACTTGCACCTGCGCACAGTGGCATAGCCAGAAATTTCTCAAAGGAGTTTCCGAAGTGAAGGGAGGGAGGTTACATTGGTGTTAACAATGCATTATACAGTATCATCAAAAAACATGTCCGTCATTTCAGATATAAATTGTACAAGCAATAAACAACCAATAATCTCTGTGAAACCAAAAATAAACCATACACCAACCATGTGAAGCAATAAGCAACCAATAATCTCTGTGAAACCAAGAAACCATACACCAACCATGTGAATTTTGGTATATGTCATTGCGGTGACCTTGAAGTTGCTGGGAACATGTGCAGACACAATGATGCCAGTCAGTCGCGTCATGACAATCATGTTGAGTGTACCGCAGAAAGCACAGTGTTTGCTGTGATATGCAGAATTTAAATTGATCATTGCAGTGCGTCATTTTTTATGTACATACGGAGAACATCCACCTAAAGTTAAACCACTCTTCCTTGTGACGCATGACAGTTTCCACTCATTATTATTATCAACTCCGCATCATCACCCACGTGTCACGTGCCCCCGAGGGAATTTAACCCCGACTGGCCGCCTCCAAGGCCAGCACCCACGTAATGATGGCAAGTCATGTCGTCACAACTGCCACTTGTAAATCTGCTGAGAAGCAGCCGTGGGCATGCAAGAGATTGCCCCTAAGCAAGCAGTGGATACCGCCTGCAATCACTCCCCAAACCTCCCTCCCGCCACCCCGACAAGAGATGGCAGCAGCAATGCCGCTCGGCCAAAACCCAAGGCGGTGGCGGCCGAAGATTACAGAAAGCGAATGAGGCATGCAGTAACTCTCCAGCCAAGGGGAATATAACACAGTGCACCCGGCAGAAATGCCAGTGGTCCACGTAGCTCACCTTAGCACAAGTCTCTCAACCGCACAGCTACAGTCCTCCTAAGGACTCTCCAAGACCTACCAGTCTTCTGCCAGTTCTTCAGCAGATGACGCCTTCCCCATCGCAGCAGCCGAAGAGTCATCGCCAACCGCTGACACTTGCCATCAAGAGTCGCCACACCTGACACGTACACTACACATGGTACCCTGGGTCCCTTCACGACTACAGCCCACAACTAGAGTACAGTTGTTTTCACAACTACTTAATTGTCAGCTCTTGTCAGCTCTTCAAACCAAGCACTTCAAGCCAACAGGCACCTTCACCCGTCTTGCTCTTGTACAAAGTCCATTGAACACCTAGTGTGGTAAGAGGTAGGAGGTAGTACGTGTCACCGNTTCACCCGTCTTGCTCTTGTACAAAGTCCATTGAACACCTAGTGTGGTAAGAGGTAGGAGGTAGTACGTGTCACCGTGTTTCTATTCTCAAGGGAATAAAACATGTAGTCTAGCTAGCTTCTGTCTTTCCTTGCTCTGTAGTGAATGCGTGCCTTTTCCTCAACCTGGTAAGCATCACCCTTGAAGGGAATGACAGGGGACCATGAATTGGCAACAGTTTCCAACGTAGAGTAGGACTGCAGGCAGCCCCTAACCAAGACCACACATACATCACCCACAGAACAAATTCGACGGCCACCAATACTGTGGACCTGGTGTAAAGGTAGCTGGTACGCAAATACGGTAGAGCCCGAACCACTAGAAAGACACATGACGAAGCGTCTGGGCCAACTAAGTCAGCTAACTCATACCCTCTAGAGCGTATAAAATCGCCGGAAGGGGTGCCAGGCCTGACGAGGCTTGACCCAGGTACTTCTGAAGTACTTTAGCTAGGGGTTTGTTACCTACCACACTCTACAGGATGAACATTAACACCTTTCCTGTCCATGATGTTTGCTCACTGATGAGGGAGCACGAGGAACGCCTGGAAGACAGCTGCTATCATTGCATCTCGCCACCCCCTAAGTAATCAATCTCTACACAAGCCCTCAGCTGCAATTCCCCACGGGAAAGAGCATAAGTCGCCCAACAATTAGTGGGGCTTCACTCTAATACCATCCCTGCCAACCTATTTGGCTTCCCGATTAGTGTTCCCAAAGCTGCTCACCCCGCCGTCGAACTACTTCGCCAAGGGTACACTCTCCCCTTGGAAGTGGTCCCATTCAACCTGAAGGACATCAGCAAGACACCAGCACCCGCCGACCATGTACCTGCCAGCCGGTCGACCTCTCTGTCACCAGTACGCGACAGCTGAGCCAGCCTGCCCAGCCGTCCGCTCCAGCCGGAGCCGAAGTCTTCCAGCCAGGGCCAGCATCTGCCGAAAGGAATTACACCAGTGGTAAGCTAGCCAAAACCCGTGTGTCCAACGCCCAGAGACACCACCTTGCCCTCACAGATTTTGTACCAAGTAGGCGCCCGACGTGTCCTACATTATATAAGGAACCAGCGTGAGGCCGACGGGTCATACTACAGACGCCTCTGCAGTAGAGTCCACTCCCAACCTGCGCAACTGACCTGGCGCAGAATTAAAAACACCTCGCTTTTTGCTGCGACATCCCTCTCCCTAGGCCGTCACGTGTCAGTTNAACACCTCGCTTTTTGCTGCGACATCCCTCTCCCTAGGCCGTCACGTGTCAGTTGGTATAAACAGTTTAAAGAATCTGGAAATGTGAACATTAGGAAATCAAACTGACAATGCACATCGGAAGAGAACATGGAGTGTGCGACACTGTCATGTTTACGTAGCCTTAAAAAGTTCATAGCATGATGCAGTTTGGAACTTGGTTTTCCTAAAATAACAATTCATAATGTGCTTCATGCTTACAAAATCCAAATGAGACATACAATTAAGGAAACAGACCAACCTAAACGAGTCGACTTCACTGTATCAATGCTGAGTGCACTAGATGACGATGAAAGTTACAGCAAATTAATTTTTTATAGTGATGAAGCATGTTTCCACATGAACGGCTGTGTTAACCATCATAATTGCTGAATATGGGGAGCTCAGGAATGCAATTAAGTTTTTGAGTATGTTCATGATTTGCCCAAGGTAAATATGTGGTGTGAGCTAATGCATGATCGTGTTGTAGGCCTGTTCATGTTTGCTGAGAACGCAGTCACAGGTGCCATGTATCTGAACATTATAGAACTTTATGTTTTCCTTCAATTTGATGGCATTAAAAGGAAACAGCATAAGAGTGATACCTTAATACACTCCACATGGTGACGCTAAAGGTGTACAGGCCCAGAATCTCTCTAGAGAACAGGGAAACGGGGTTTCTTAATGAGGATTATTAAGGGGGCTGGATGGGCCAACGGGGTTGCACCCTGAGGGCGTCTGGCCCTGGCTCACCAGAGCGCGTAGCTGGGCACTGAGGGTTATGCTATTCCTTTTATGGCCCGCCTGGTGATTGGGCATTTAGGAATAGCTGCAAATACACAGCTGTGCAAACTCAGTAATGTTACGTTAAATTTTAGAGGATAAAAATTAAAGAAGAAGTTAGGAGATTACTATTTAAAGGATTTAGCGAGTGTCCTGGAGATGTAGGCATGATCGTAATTATTGTTTACATTTATGTAGCTACGAGGGGGAGGACAAATCTGGCGTGGTCCGTCCAGGAAGGAATCTACTCTTCCTAGGGCCGGTGCCTTGGGGTGAACCGCTGCCGGACTCCTATCACTCGTTCGGTGCAGGAGCGTGCGCTTCATGAGAGATGGTGCACGAGCCTATAGTGACTTGGGGAGAGGGCCCCCCGATCCTCCTCTGCGAGAAGTTGAGTTCACAGCGTTTCCCACGTACGGACTCTAGGTAAGCGGTGTGACCAGCTTGTAGCCTGGGAGTCGTAATGTCTCAACGTGTTTAATCACCGCAAGCATCAAGAGCTTCAGAGAAACGTTATCTCTCCCTTGTCTAATTGGCGCTAGAANTCAACGTGTTTAATCACCGCAAGCATCAAGAGCTTCAGAGAAACGTTATCTCTCCCTTGTCTAATTGGCGCTAGAAGAGGCACTGCCAGCCAGCAACCAAGTAACCAAACTCTGACAAGAAGTGGGAGTGCCCTTCAGTGGGAACTTTGGTTCAACACTCTATTGCGGCGATTGTGTGTGCACCTAGAAGTAGTTCTGTTGGATATGCACACAGTAGGCAAAGCGGGGAACGGGAGGTGAAAGTGAAAGAGAACGATCGGACCTAAAAGAGGTTACTTGGTTGGTAGATATATGTTTTATTCCATCAGTAGGAATTTACAAGACATATTTATATCTCAAACCTGTGCCCGCTAACGTCTGATGGACGAGGGATCAAGTTTTCCGAGCTGTTTGCCCCAGGGTGACAACAAGATAACAATAGAGGTGAGGGCAAGAGGGACCCTGGTAAAATCACGCCCGGCACTGACAAGGCAGATGCCAAACACTCAAAATGAAGAAGGCTCTGCGACAAGAGCTTCTATGTAGTGCGTTGAGAAACACAATTACTGACAATAGTAACGTTCTACATTAAGTCTAACTGCTACTACTGAAAGCAAGCAATACAGTAAGTGTGGCAAGATAGCGAGAATAGCAGATGATGCTCCAGTCAGAACTGCTTGCGAACTGCCTTGTCTGAAGGGCATGCATACGACTAAATACCCTCGAGAGACGTGGCGAGCGAGGGGTGACTGTAGCTAGCAGCACAGAGTGGGGAAGCTTCCCCTGATCCACGGCGGGTGAGCGCATTCGGTGTCTGCCAGCCAGAAGAAGGCAAGCGAGGGAGTGGGTCCACTCACTCAGACTGGAGCACGACGTCGTGCGGATTGCCGGCCTCTCAGGCGGCAAGGAGTTGACTCGCTTGTGAATAGGAACGGTACAGAGGNCCTCTGGTGAATCTTCAGACGAAGAATGGGAGCAGTCAGATCCAGAGAAACAGGTCCCACTATATGTACAAGCCATGGAACACACAAAATAGTTGAGACAGTTTGTTGAGGGACAGCAAAACGTGACTGAATTTTCCATGCATTTAATACTCTTAGAAGAGTTTATTACAACACAAGGTATTAACTTAAAAAAATATGAAAATGTCTAGCATTTTTAAAAAACTCCAAAGTGTACATATTGTGACAGTGGATCTTCAGATGATGAAAGGGTGAGGCCGTCCTAAATATATACCTTAAATACTGCAACCAAAATCTTGAATAAAATGTTTTATGGGGTATAAGGTTAATTTTTTTCACTGAAATGATGCAAGAAATAAATTTTCTAGACCAGAATAAAATTTTCCTAATTCAAATTTATGATTGATAAAAATTTTAGTTATCCTTTCAGCTTTGAATTATCCAAGTTCTACTATACAAAAATATCAGATTATACTTTGTCAAGTAACATACAGCATACAACCGTTAAACTCTTATAGAAAGTCTATGCACTCACAATTTCCTGTTCAAGAGCAAACACATAGTGGTTGAAGAACTTGTGCAGCTTCTCGTTGGTATAGTTGATGCACAGCTGTTCAAATGAGTTCATCGCAAAGTTCTCAAAGCCGAAGATGTCCAGCACACCCAGGAAGCGGGAGGAATCTTGGCCTGGATTGGTGCAGGTGTTAATGTGGTTCACCAGCCATGCAAATGTGCGCGAGTAAAGCGCTTTTGCCATGGCATGACGGTTCTCCCTGGCCTAAACATGCAATGGTCAATCAGTACCCACAATACAGCCAACATAATTTCTCTAACACTATTATTGTTCTACAGNGCCTAAACATGCAATGGTCAATCAGTACCCACAATACAGCCAACATAATTTCTCTAACACTATTATTGTTCTACAGGTAAAATGTGGTGAAAGCAAACAATAAACTTGTCCCTTACAATAAAGAACCTTAGGTAGAATAAAAGTGAAAAATTATGTTTTCATCAATAGCTTAAAGGATTTCTACACAAAACACAACACAAAATTTTCTACTTTTCTTTGCTTTTTTTCCCATTTTCCATTACTGTTTTACTTGGGGTATACCCATGCAATAAGACCTGCTACACTTATAAAAGAAGTTTATTGAAATATAACAAAGTTTGGTGGTCACATGATTCATTTTAAATGACAAAAATCTTACATATCTACAGTAATTTAAACTAATGTTTGAGTAAAGGTTACAAGTAGGCCGCTAGGCTAACAAAAATANGCCTAAACATGCAATGGTCAATCAGTACCCACAATACAGCCAACATAATTTCTCTAACACTATTATTGTTCTACAAGTAAAATGTGGTGAAAGCAAACAATAAACTTGTCCCTTACAATAAAGAACCTTAGGAAGAATAAAAGTAAAAAATTATGTTTTCATCAATAGCTTAAAGGATTTCTACACAAAACACAAAACAAAATTTTCTACTTTTCTTTGCTTTTTTTCCCATTTTCCATTACTGTTTTACTTGGGGTATACCCATGCAATAAGACCTGCTACACTTATAAAAGAAGTTTATTGAAATATAACAAAGTTTGGTGGTCACATGATTCATTTCAAATGACAACAATCTTACATATCTACAGTAATTTAAACTAATGTTTGAGTAAAGGTTACAAGTAGGCCGCTAGGCTAACAAAAATACACTAAAGAACAGAAACTCAACTACTCACAGTCTAGTACTTGTTAACAGGCACACACACAAAGGACGACATATTTTTCACGCGGTTGCACGCAATCGCAATGCTTCATCGGGCAACGAGTTGTAGGGCACTGCAATATGGAGGAAGGGCGCTGTTGGCAGTGAACCTAGCGGCCAGGTAATGAAATTGGGTGGGGAAGGAAAATTAAAATTTTCCAGTATAACTTATGAGTATAGTTTTGGAACTGTTATTATCTAATATTGAGGCCCGGGGTCTGCCTGGATTTTGTTATACATTGATCAGCTAATTCCCAGTGTCTGAGTTCTGAGTTATTGCTTGAAGGTGGTATGTATTAAGTAGCAATCATCCTAGAATGAGTACACGGGGTTAAGGTAAGAACACGTGTTTATTCCTCAGAGGAATTTACATGGTGGCCCATACTATCTCCTAGCTATCAATTGTACTGAACCGGCGCAATTAAACTATGTTAACCAGGTAAAGGGGACCTGGGGCAAAACTAAACAAGAGCAGGTGAGCTAAGTAGCTATGATAATAACTGAACCCTAACTAACCTACACAGTTAGTCCTGAAGGGACTCGAGGTCACTACCAAAGTGGTAGTGAGTGTAAGGGGGAGAAGACTTTTTCGGGAGTCGCAGGATGCTGGTCTAGAAGACTTCTGGAAGGCGGTTGGTCGCTCATGAGGAAAGCGGTAAGCAGAGAACTCCAGCACACAAAGTGGTGCAGCGAGCTGCCGAGTATTCAACTGGCGTTCTGGGTCTGCACACAGGCGTACATAGTCTGCCGGCACGGCTCCTTCGGATACCTTCTACTGGTCAGGCATCTTCGGACGAGAGCTCCTCCCTTAGCAGCGCTTGCCACATTCTCTCAGAGGAGGCTGGAAGTGGGGTTATCTTTGTGTGTGGGTAGCGTCTCTGCCAACAGCTTAGGGGCAGCGCAGGGGTGATTACTTTGCAGATTATGTCGCACACAGGGGTGATTACAAGACACATGATGTCTGACATAATAGCGTAGATGGCTTTGGCTGCTGTGTCCTTGGGTGCTTCTTGCCTAGGGGTGTGCTGGTTGGCTCCGGAAATCAAACCCCGCTCAGGGTGACGTGATGTCGCACATAGATGAGGCAAAGTCGTAAATAAATATTATGTAAGTACACATCACACATCAATACATATATATATATATATACACGTATAGACATATTGACATTACCTTATATATACATACCTACAGAATGTCACATTTATCTTGACCACCCACTTTGTCAAGACCTATTCAAAAATGTATCACTATGTACGAATCTATTAAACAAATCAGTAAAAACCGCCACAGACATGTGAATTATAAGGGTTCATGAAATCCAGATATGTGATGCCTTGCAGCACGATTGTGCTGCATGGTACAGTACAGTATGACATTGACGCTCTGCAATTGATGTAGAAGTGATGTAAATAGTGCAGGTACCCAGAGTTGCATACCCCATTCCACATAGGTTGCACTTAGAGGAAACAAAGGAACACACATGACGTAACGACTACCAAATCAGTCATCCATGTGCAGTCGAATACAGTACACTGCAAGGTGAGAATTGTAAAGGAAATGTGCACAAAAAAACAACGAGAAGGTAGAAATGCTGCTCATCTATGGAGAGTGTAAGACAGCAGACGAATGTGTTCATATTATTTTACAGTACAGTGTAGTACGTTCACATGGGTTGTACTGAAACACACAAACACAGTTCTGTTATTACAATTATCAAAAATAGCTTGTTTCCTCACTCACCATTCAATCTGTTCAAGGTCGGCGTAATGCTAGTCAGACAGAGCAACTCTACAGAGAGTGATACCCTGACAAGACCCCAAAATCCAGACAGATGTTTACCTGTCTCGTGAAGCTTTGTGAAATGGGCAATTTGAACCCACAGCAATACAATCGTCATAGAACTCACACAAATGAAGTTGCTGGTGTTGCTATTCTTGTTGCTGTAGCAGTTAATCCACACGTCAGCACACGCCAACTTGAAGCCAAAATTGGAATTCATAATACGAGTGAACATCGCATTCTTAAGCATTATACATTACATCCCTATCTGTACACTTACACCACAAATTGCAAGGGAATTATTTCTATAATCATGTAGAATTCTGTCGAAGGGCACAGCATCAAATTAGCGCCAACGCAAACTTTTATTTGGATGTTCTTTTTACTGATGAATCATCAATCTCGAACTCAGGCCATATGAATACAAGGAACATTAATTATTGGGCCATCAAGAACCCACAATGGCTTCGACAGGTGGACCGTCAGTATCAATGGAGAGTTAACGTCTCATAAGAGATGGTTGACAATAAGGTTATAGGGCCTTATTTCGTGAATGGTAACCAAAACGACAGGGAGTATGCCACCTACATACAAACAATTCTTCCTGGTCTTCTGGAGGAGATACCTCTAAGGAACAGAATGATAATGTCATACCAGCATGATGGATGCCCAGCACATGCCATGTATGCATGCCATGTTCTGGACTGAAAATATCCTAGTAGGTGGACTGGTCATGGAGAACCAGTTCAGTGACCTCCTCAGTCTCCTGTCCTCCCTGGACTTTTTACTTTTGGGTTACCTCAAAGGCGCTGTCTATCAAAATATTCTAACAAATCCAGAGAACTTGCAGGAATTTATTGTACATGCTTTTAATGCTCTTCAGCAGTCAACACTAGAGGAATCAGTGTTGTCATTCATCAAGCTACTGAACTTGTGTGTTGCTGCCAATTGTCACCATTTTGAAAATCTAATGTGATTGTTCTACCCCTCGCAGTACCCATATGGATAGTATTACAAACGGGCAGTAGAGATCACACTTTCTCTGTCGTTTTTAATGTTCATGTTATAAAAGTGTACATTGTGCTACATGTTTAAATAGGTTTTGACGAGCTTCATTGAACTTAACATGTGTAGCACTTTGATAAGTAAATATAAACACGACTTCGTCTCATCTGCACATGGAATCATATAACCAAGGCGGGGTGTGAACGTCAAACTTGCATCCAGAAGCTACCCCAGCACGCCCCTAGACGCAGGGGTACTCACGGACAAAGGCAGTTATGTTAGTTCTCCTTATTATCAGACGTCACGCCAACCCCTCTCGTGTGATAGAGGCCAGCTTAGCACGCCAGCTAAGCACCTAAGCTCATGTCGCAGATGCAACCCCACATGACAGAGAGCACGCTTTCGCCATGGACTAAGAGATGGCACCAAAGAGCGCAGGTCTCTGCCCATGGAAGAGTTCACCCTGCCACCTCCGCACCTCAGAGAGCCTGCGGGCAGGTGGAATATATGTCCATGCACAGCTGCAGATGGCAGTTCATTCTCAGCAGTTGCTCAACCACTTCCAGTGCTGGAGCTCTCTGCTAACACCAACATCTTCGCGACCTACCAGATGATCTTCAAGACCTTCAATAGAAAACCCCAAAAAAGTCAACAACTTTTTCTACACCACTACCCTTCTGGTAGTGCTACCAGAGTACCTTCTTGACAAAAAGCATAGAGTAAGTTAGGGTTAGCCAGTATAATAACTACCTAGCCACATCTCCTTTGTTAGTTCAGACCCAGATCCCCTTCACCTGGTTTGCGTAGGTTAGCTTCCATTACAGTTCTTAGTAAATTAGAAGTTAGTACGGGCCACCATGTTATTCCTCTCGGAATAAACATGTCGTCTATTAACTTCCGAGTATTTATTGCTAAGGGCGACTGTAACTCCAACTTCCATAGATGTCAGCCCACCAGGGAGGAGCAGGAAACCGCGGCATACCCAACCTATTTTCCGAACCTAGTGTATGACTGTGGGCTCCCTTAACCAGGTGCATGTATGTCAAAACAATACACATTAGACTGCCATCCATACTGTGCACCTGGTGTGCAGTACAGTAGAGCCCTAACCATTAGGTCACAACCACAAGGCGGTTAATCAGTGAGTCCAGCCCATTCTCTTATCCACCATGCTGAACTGTCGCTGGAAAGAGTGAGAGACTGGGTCTTGAGGTCTGGCCCCTTTGGTCCACACCCATGTGGTTGTCAGACTCCCAATGTAAACCCACCGCTCTAACCACCACACTGAACTGTCGCCGGTTAGAGTACTCAGGTACCACTCTTGTTGGCTCGGTCTCGGCTTGGCTCAACACTTAGTTAGGGTACTTCGTTGCCTGCTTCTCTCTTGTGTGGCCGACCATAAAAGCTACCTACATGCCATACACCCATAGGATTGGTACCAGGTTGCATATTAGAAAGGCAGCTACCAACTCCAAGCTTAACTTGGGCTGTAACCCAGCCCCAACTGCATTTTGCAGTATAACCCCCAGGAATGAACTCAAGCCGCCCGACAGTTGCACAGGCCTCACCTCCGAGCTCCCTTCCCCTCCTTATTTCAGCCACCATTCAAGACCGCCGGAGAACCAGATCCCGTTGTCTTAGCCCTCCGCCAAGGACTCAGCGTACCACTGGGTCTCGCAAACCCGTGGTTCCAACTCAGCCGAGCCAGTTTTCCTAGGGTANAACTCCATCAGGAGCCAACCCCAGCTGAAGTAGAGCCAAGAGCTACCCCATGCAACACCCGTCAAAGGTAAACCAGTTACGGTGTGCAGGTCGGTAATACATAAAGTTCTTCAGCACACTCCAAACTTTGTACCAAGCCGCAAAACCACGTGCCCCAGGTTGTATACCAGCCGGGCTCCAGTGAACAAACCATAAGTCAATCCTGACAGCCAGCCATGTCTCTGACCGACACACCTAAAACTAGTCCTACCATGACGTCCTCATCTATTACAGAATAGATACATTGTGCTATTTAAAAAACTGATGTTCGTACTCGTATCTCACTTAATAATGCTATAAGGCTGACTCCCCAGCAGTATAATTTCCCCCTTCCAGTTATATAGCTTTTGTGTGAAATACTTTTTCTTACGGATCCCTGGTAAGGAGTTATTGTGGATGGTCAAGATAAATGGGTTATCCTGTGTGTGTCTATTGTTGTAGTTACTGATTATTTATTAATTACTTGCAAGACAGATAGTCCCAGACATTTGTTTATGTTTTCATTTCTTTTGAGTTGTACTTTTATTTATTTTGAAACATAATTATTTATTTAAAAGCCCCCGCCCTCAGGCATAGCTAGATTGTAATTCAGGACATCACTTCTAAATTTTATTTATACATTTTGGTTTGTTTACATTTCACGTATTTTGACAGTTGTACTTATTTCTTTTATTTTTTATGTGAACCGAGCTTAAATATTTTTGGTAGTGTTAATTATTTCGAATCTATATATATATATATACATACACACACACACACACTAAAATACATTACTTTTTTGATTACAATAACCTAGCCTTTAACCTCCCAGAATATTGACCTTTCCTCCTGGGACGTTCTATAAACTTTTGAGAGCTATAGCGCAAGGGGTGAAATGGATGGTGTCCGGACATAAAAGGAATCCTATTATACACTGTTTCTCTCTAGCAAGAGCATCCCATACCTCCTTCCAAATGATGCACTCAGTCAGACAGTAACCTCCAGTCAGTTAGCTGTTGGGGCATTGTAACTCAACCACGACAGCTCACCATTCTGGGTGCCACAATGGCAGATTTGAGTCCAATCTCACACCAGCTACAGACAAGGCACAACTTATTTAAACTGTCAAGGTGTGAGACACTATTCAAGAAAAAATCCATTGTAACCAATTTGAACACAATTCCATTTAAAGAAAGACTGAAAATTGACAATGCTTGTGAAGTGTTAAAAAACAAAACTACGACAATGACTTAAGCCTGCTGCTTACCTATAGCTTTTTCCGCGTTTGAGGTTGAGAAGCGCAGAATCAATAAAGGTGGCTCTGCCTCACATATCAAGTATGCCATCGCCACTAAGCGCAAGGCTCTGAACTGACGGGCAGTGTTCTCGTCGCTCTACGTGTACCTAAGGGACTTTCAGCGGTGACCCTATGCTTTTATTGGTGGAAAGTCTGCAGGAAGGTTTAATGCAGGGCCCTTGAGTAGTTATGTATGTGTCTGATGCGTATATTTTGAGATATAACATTTTGAAAAAGCTGTTTATAGCCATTTTGGAATACTCAAAAATTGTGTTTCTAATGTGTGTGATGTCTTGAAAGCACTCAACAGCACTCGTCTGAAGTGTGTGTTCTTTTCATATATCTGCATATTGAATACACATTTAATAATTTTGCAAAAAATGTGAATTACTAATAGTTTTGCAGAAAAATGGGAAATATGGACAATATCTGCAAATCTGTTTAAATCTGGACTGTGGATACTTGTAATGTAATCAAAAAAATTAAAGTGTATTAAGCCAACACACTTGTTAAATTTTGTTCCCTTCTATGAAAAACTCATGACCTGATACTGACATCAAATTTCAGCTCAGTACATATTTTATTAATTTGCAAACTAACTTATATTGATAACTAAATTTAAAGAGATTAGTCCTAAAGACAAAAATCAATTCTGAAATACACATTATTTGTCCCCACGAAAATTGGTTGCAGCCATGCATGCCAATGCTGTACAGCAATGATAAACACGCCACATCTACCAATTACATTAAAGAAGGCATGGGACAATTATCTCCAAATATGTCAACTGAATTTCACAGCTTTTTGCAAAGGAGCATTGAAAAACTAAGATAGGGCGATCCTAGAACACTGCTTTTGCCAAATTTGTGAGCAACAATTTTCCCATACTAGTGCATATCATCTCGTGCCGCAACAACGTATAAAATAAATCTTTACTGCATCAGAAATATCTGTACAGAAATACACTCTGGTGAAATATTTGCTCAAGACGTTAATAAAAACATTTATGTAGGATTGCTTTTTCTTGGCTTTTATTTTTGTCTTCCATAAACCTGTTGAAAATTATTAATGTTTATAGCAGTAATTTATATCCCATGCACTCTTAAAATATTTTGGGTAAATGCATGCAGAATGTTATGTATCAAACCTCCTGCAGCTTGAGCGGTATCTCAGTGATGTTGCCTCGGACATTGATCTGGCGCCTGAGCGCCACCTGCATGAGGTCGTCCATCTGAAGGCCAAGGAGCTTCGCCACCGTCTCCAGCACTCCTCCATCCTCCTCCGTCAGCTTACAATTCTCCCCGTCTATGTCCTTACAACCACAAAGAGCAGCACATCAACCCCGCATCTGGTGCATGTGCTTATAAGCAATTCACGCCTAACTGAGTACTTTTGAAAGCCCTGATTTTTTTTAGTGTAAATAAATTATCATGTGTGTAATTTCTTGTACGGTGATGAGCTTTTCACAGGAAATGAAATAATCAGTCAGCTAAAATTTGCGGATGAGGGAAAGCAAAAATATTTAGGGGGTTTGCCCCTCCCCCTTTTCGACCTCCTTATCAACCCCTTGGCAATGGGTCTGGTTTACCTTACAACGGTCTGTACCTTACTGCCACTTTCCAATGTCAAATACACTAACATAAATATTCCCTGTGGTTGTTAGTTTCTCTTGTCATAGAACTACTATTTCTAGTTAATGCATTGACATTTTCACATTTTAGACTTCACTTCATTACAGTGTGTTAGAAGTTACAAACCATCTAAATATGAATTGTATTCAAAACTTAATTGGACTTATCCACTACTTTGGTGACTAGAAAATGGAACCAAACAAAGAAAATCTAAGTAGAAAATAAACAACCAATGTGATCATACAAAATAAACAACAAAAGGAATCTGGAAATAACACATACTTGAAAACAGATATTAATGAAAAATGTGAATATTAGTAAACAAACAGTTGAAAATCAATTTAAAATACATAATTTAAAAAAAATTACAGTATTAACCAAAATTAAACTAAAAATCATACTCTCTAACACCTGAGGACAGGGACAGATCGCAGCTTCTTAAAATGTACCTAGTAACTTTTATTTATTTTATTGTGTTGATCAACATTTATTGTTTATTTTGTCTCATTTCTAATTGTGACTGTCCTGTTCTCATTTGTAATTGTGCCATATTCATTGTTTTTGTCACTAACTGGACTCGATCCACATAAATATTTTGTTGTGATTTATTTTTATGTATACATAATTGACATATGTTCCGTGTCAAACACCAAGAATGTTGGCACTTGTTTTCTTAGTATAATTTTTTAAGCTCTCTCTGTGTCTAATTTTTTTACTGTATTTTGGGTGATTTTCAATGGTACTGGGTTACACATTTCCAGATCTTTCCTAGATATGTGTTTGGAAGTAATATTTTTGCATGGTTATACTGATTGTAATGTTTTCTCCAACGACGATTTAGCTAAAAAAGACTGTAAACTCAAGGATTATAGTTGAATAATGAGAACGTCTGGCAACCCTGCTTCTATCTTTGAATTCACAGCAGAAACTCATGATATAATCTGCCTATCACATGGAACTCAACTGATTTGAAAATGTCCAATTATGATACACGGAAAGTATCTAAAGTACCATAATTGATCTATCAAAATGTACTACTCCATTTCTTTAATGTTTTCAATAAAGCGTGATTGTGCACCATAGAAAGGCGGAATACATACCGATTTTCATCATATTTAGTAGATGTTATAAATTATTATTTGCCTTGTCAAAATAAATATTTCAAAAAATCTTTTGAAAAAGTTTGACAAAAATTAGGTAAATGTACTACATTCGTACACCATTCCCCTTAACTTCACTGAAATTGTAATACTTGCAAATTTGTTATTTTAAAATTTTCAGAACAATTTATTGTACTTGATAGTTTCATGATGACTTACTATCGCATGAGAACTTTGTAATGGGCCCTAATAATATTTCTGTTTACTTTCTGCTCAGTGCATCAATGCTTCTCATATTAGATAAATTATCCAAAGTCACTGTATTTCACTTTAAAAAAATTTGCCACATCACTATTTATCTGGTATTTCCTCCATGTGGATGAATAAAATAAAAGACTAAATAAATGCAAATCCCCAAGCAAGTATAATCAAAATTCATTCCACATAAATAAACAGCCAAAAATCTACAACATGCATGAATTGATTCACATTGAAGTCAAAACAAAAACATTTGACGAGGATATTAAGACACAGTAAAGAAGCAAATTAAAATTGCAATTTATTACTAATGAATATATAATTCATAGAGCAAAGATTACATGGTTAATAGTGATAAAACCAAACCAACACGGAAATAGAAGTTAATACACCAAAAAACACCAAAATAGAAGTTAATACACAGCATAACGCCAAAATAGAAGTTAATACACAGCATAACGCCAAAATAGAAGTTAAAGCACAAAATAAAATGAAATTTAGCCAAAGTACACTATTTTGTATGTGAAACCATGGCCAACAATTTGTATCCAAAAATGTATAAACCAAGTGACGATAAGAATAAGTTAATTTTTCAGATAACGAGGACAAGAAAATTCATTTTATGTTGTCATAGGCTATTCACGGTAAAGTGGGCATTTTTGAAAGCTCTTTCATTTGGAATAATGATCAATAAATATATTTTTTTTAGCCTTAGACGTAAACTTTCAAGTGCGATGAAATACATATACTATGATTATTACTTACATGGTAATATTTATTTGAAAAGATGGTTAAAGGATTTGAAATGGCTGAAAGGAAAAAGTAACTATGGCCAGAAAAGAGCTCACTTATCCATGAACAGCCTATATCATTCAGGCTGAGTGAATAACAGCAGTATCACCATGTAAATAAGATTAAAATAATAATTTAATGAGAAAAGCAAAATTGTATGAGAAAATATAAAAATAGTTTCATTTACACAAGTCAATTTTTTTTTTCTATAAAACCATATTGAAGTCATTCATCTAGGATTGCGACCAAAAATGCACACTGTCTAGGAACCTCACTGTGAGTTAAAAAAAAACTTAAAACAATAAAAAGTGATTTTTTAAATTATGGTAATGCTCTCAGTTACCTTAGTTTAAATAAAATGCATACTCTTGTTTAAGTGTTTGCATAAACGTCAAAAAAAACTCTAGGCAAACATGCATATAAGGATAAATTATTGTTAACTGATACACAATTCTCAATAATAAAATATGTGTTAAAATAAGACACTAAAATTTTGGGTCTAATAATGCATAATTTTAGTAATGAAGTTTCCATTTATGAGTCTTCAGTAATAAAACTGATAACACAGAAATCTGGTATTTTTAAAAACAACATTTGCCTTACAATAACACCACAAAATCTTGCCCTTAATAATTCATTAGTGTGTTTTGTTATTAAATTATATTGAACTTAGCANTAACTTAGCTTTCAATTAAAAAGTATTCTGTGACTTTAGCACTCCTATAAATACACAGCATAAACTCGTGCAATACAAATTTAATACTTTCTAAACTAATATGTAGGCTCTCAAAAATCTATTGAAGTTGCAAAGGGGTGATTTTCTCCCCATGCTGTGTAGTATTCCTGCACTTGATTTTTTTTTCAGACATTAAAAGCAATTGATGAGGGCTAATTAAATTCTGAATACAATTCAATTACTCCATTACAATTATGACTGAGTGAAGGGACTTTTCACATGGGCTTACATGGGGTAGACAGAGTTCACCATAGCTTGGTTAGTGGTGGAAGTGGCATAACTGAAGAGAGTGGAGTGGAGAGATTTGGGTGGCTCTTAACATTGAGGTCTTGATAGCTAATGAGGGTGAAGCGAGGTGATTATGGAGCAGCGCCAGAATGAAGAGGCGGGGAAAACGGGAGATCCCAGAGAAAACCCGCCGACCAGCGGCATTGTCCGACACAATTCCCACATGTAAAAATCTGGGAGGAACCTTGCTTGGAATTGAACCCGGTTCTTCTAGGTGGGAGGCAAGTAGTTAAACCACTACACCACCGTGGCTCCAGGCATAACTGAAGTTCTGTAATTATGAATGATTGAATTTCGCCAACTTTCCTTAAACTACTGCATTAAGTGGAAATGGATGCAGCAGATATTCCTTACAGAACAAAAAATTATACAAAAGAAATCTATTTATGCTAAGATAATCACAAGACCTTTATATTAGCCTACATGCAATGCATGCCCAAATATATCCATGACAAAAAAATGTATTGATTTGATTCATTTTGGTTTATTTATTATTCACACATATACTCTCATTTGCTTTTTGCCAATTCTCTTAAATATGGAAGCATATTAAATAGTTTCACCACCCTTTTTATGAAACTGATTCGTCAGACATTTTTAAAAGAGTACCTATGACTGATGTTAGAAGCCAATAATAGTTACATCTTTATATGTTCAATAAACTGAAGCAGATCCAATAAGATTGAAAAATGTGGTACAAACACAACTGCATATACATAGTATTATTACCTCATCTTATTGGAGTGGTAGGGTTGTATGGTACCAGAACACAGGTGAAGAAAGTCTTAGTTCATTTATCAAAGCACTCATTAATTCACATAGTATGTCTGGTTATTTAAAAGCATCTCTGTCTTGTATTTAGCAGGTCGCAGGTTAGATACCAGCAGACCACTGTTCTTGTACTGATCACTCTAATAAAACCATGAGGTTAATAATCAACTGACCAGAAACTCTAGGAAAATTCACATCCCTTTTCATGCAACCAGCAAATACAAAATTAATACTTACTTCATGGGGTTAAAGCTAATAAACAACCTACTGAAGGAGCTCAACAAAATCCTAACAAGCAAGAGTCTCTACATGCTCATTTCTGTATAATGTAATGTACCTATATATTTCTTCATTTTCCACAAAACGTGGACTCCATTGTAACGTGTTACTCATGTATGAATAGTACTATGTATACTTAATATTTACCGAAATGTTTTGTGTTGTGTTATGTTCTTTACTTATGTACCATTACAAGCTTCTTACAGATCATACATCTGTGTCATTACTCTAACACTAGTCTGCCAACCTCCCCTTTATCTTGTCCAAATTTACTTACTAAATACATATACATTTCCTAACACTGCATCTGTGTTTCTTCCTCTGCTTTCTTGGCTTCTGCGCCTTACAAGTCCAATCTTCATGGTAGCCTTATTCTAAGCCCACTTCTAGACCTGCTGTGTGCTTCCTCTTGCCCACATATTGGGAACCCTCAAAAAGGTGACCCCTCAAGCAAATCTTTGGCTGGTGTGTACTGGTTGAATGTTTGCACCGTCATACCTCTGGCTTCCCTTGGTCAAGCTGTAGCTGATGTATTGTCTTTAATGGTTGAACTTGCTGGTCCTGCTGTGTCACCCTCCATTCCTGGTACCTTTACTATCTGTCCCTTATTCCTCTGCAATGTAGCTGAATATGATGATCCGGATATTCAGCTGGCATCTGAAGAGTGCCATATTTTTTTAGGTCTGGTATCCATACTTGCACACCCAGTGCCAATGNGGATATTCAGCTGGCATCTGAAGAGTGCCATATTTTTTTAGGTCTGGTATCCATACTTGCACACCCAGTGCCAATGGTTCCAAGTCTTTAACTCCATGCCTTCTATCATACGCCGGTTTGTTACATTTTTTCAGTAGAGTATCACGTTCCCAGATGGACTTCAGCATCTCATGCTCCCACCGTGACTGTAAGGTCACCTGTGTAGCTGAAAGTGTAGTTCTTAGCTTGAGACAAAACAACAGTTTTGCCAGTGAATATCCAGATTCCAGTGGTGTCAATTTGCTAGTAACCCCAGATTTGGATCTTGTGACCTCATCACGATTTTCTTGGTAATTACTACTGCGCTCTCTGCTGCCCTATTAGAATGCGAGAACCTCGGACTAGATGTTATATGGCTGAACTCATAGCCTCTGGCAAATTTCTGGAATTCCCTAAAGGTGAACTGTGTTCCACCATCACTGCGTACAGTCTCCAGAATGCCATACCCGGCAAAGATGTTCTGCAGCTGTTTGATCACTGCCTTCCAGGTATCANACTGCGTACAGTCTCCAGAATGCCATACCCGGCAAAGATGTTCTGCAGCTGTTTGATCACTGCCTTCCAGGTATCATGGATAGTAATCCTGTATGACTAGGTAATGTGTTCCTTTTGCTTGCATAATGTCAATTACAACGAGGGTCCAAGGCCACTCCAGTAGTGGTGTCAGTATGAGAGGCCCTGCATGTTGTGCTCAGCTCTGCAAACATTCTTCACAGCCCTATACCAGCCTCTTAATGTCTTGCGAAATGTGTGGCCACCGAACCAACTCATTTGCT
>NQII01007581.1:10125-27595 GCA_002778355.1 Clitarchus hookeri
CATAAAACGTTTCGTTCAAAACGTAAACAAACTGTCAGAAACAGTCACCTCACAAACTTGTTCAATTTTTTAAAATATGTTGTACTTATTTTAAAGCCATGCCCCCAATATATTCGTGTTCTACGTTATTAGTAGAGTCGAAATATACCACTTTCTGGAGTTTTTTTTCTTATTTTCAGGAAAGCCCCTCAAGTAGAAAATTACCACCAATTTTAAGAAAGGTAATGCACTTCCCACCTGCCTTTCTCCTTCTAACAAAACACAAAATGATGAAGGTTTTTTTTTTGGTATTTGGACTCATGTGCATCTGCTCATTTGTTTGCAAGTCAGGTAACCAGTAGAGGCCACACAGTGTTATTTACCAAGGATGGAAGTGAGATCATCAACAGTGATGGCGAGATTATTGCCACTGCTTCACAAAGTAATGGCATTTACAGGCTAAATGCTACAAGTACAATTTCAGATAACACAAATGCCAATCCAGCATTTTATACAGAAGGGGAAAATATCCCTGGCATCACAGGATGGGTCATCTCAATTAGACCAGTATGCATCAGTTGAAATTGATGTCAATAGGTATCAAGATTTCCCTATACCATGTAAAGTATGCTTACTAGGAAAACAACCACAACATAGCTTCAACCCAAGTGAAACCAGGGTGGTAACTGGTATTTCCTGACATTGATAGATGACATGTCGAGATACACACACACCTATTGTTTGAAAGAAAAGAGTGAGGTACCCAAGTTTATCTTGGAATTTGTTGCCATGGCAGAATGACAATAAGGGAAGAAGATGAAAATTCTTTGCACCGATGGTGGTGGAGAATACATCAGTAGATACCTGAAGACACAGCTAACCAAACTGGGTGTTCAACACCAACAAACTGTGAGACATACACCACAGCAGAATGGTGTTGCTGAGCATGCTAACAGGTCCATGATGGAAGGGGCAAGACGCATGATAATTGATGCTGGGTTACCCTGGGGATATTGGGCAGAAGCCATCATTACAGCTGTCTACCTCAAAAATCGGTCACCGACCAAAGTTGTACAGGATTGGACACCATATGAAGCCTGGAAGGGAACAAAACCCACCCTTGGTAACATAAAAATTTTTTGGTTGCCGAGCATTGACATAGGTACCAAATGAGACACGTAAAATGAGGGTGAAGTGAGGCGAGTATGGAGCAGCGCATGAATGAAAGTGTGGGAGAAACAGGACATCCCTGAAAAAACCTGCCAACCATCTGTACCATCTGGCACAATTCCCATGTGCAAAAATCTAGGGAGCAGTCCTGCCAGGAATCTAACCTTGTTTGCCCTGGTGGGAGGAAAGCATTCTAGTCACTGCACCAACCACGGCCTCAAATTTTTACAGGAACAGGAAGACTGCATTCCTGCTGATCATTATGCCCGCCACATTAATTCAACGGTACTCCTAAACATGGCAAGGATGTTCTCTCCTCTAACCTCAACAACCACTAAAAAAAAAAAAAACAACTATAAGAACCCGGAAAAACTTTCAGTTCACATACTGTTGAGCCAGTTCATGCACATTTGTGCAGCATTCCAACAAATTACTTATGCTTATAGCACTTTCTAGTCCCATAGGCAAAGACCTAGTTGTGGCGTGGCTATACCAAACACACCAATGTTGATGCCAAGATTACAATTTGCACCACTTCATGTCTTAAACCTGCCATTTTTTTTCTCATTTAGGGTGTGGTAGGCCCTGCCACAATTGTGCAAATGCGTATGTCCAAACTGTTCAACAGTGCTATCAGTCCATGCAGATTACCCATCACGAAAAGCCGTGAGTGCCACAATTGTGGTTGTCAGATCGATGCAGTTGGAAAAAAACAGGTCACCATTTGTGTTTATCATGTATTTGTTAAAATTTGCTGTCTGTTTTAACACTTTGTATAAGATATGTACTTAAAAAAAAACTGTAAATCCTAAGCTTTTCTTTTGCCATTTATAAAATGAAAATATACACTTTTTTCATACAATAACAAGTATAAGTAAATTCGGATTTAATAACCTGATATATTATTTTTGACGGTTCTTTTCCATCACATATACGACAAAATATGCAGGATTCTCTATTTTCAGACGACATTGTTAAAGTCGAGTACAAATCACAAAAATAAAAAATGCACGAGTAAGATTTAAGATTTTGGCGTTCGTATGTACGCTTTTTTCTGAAGAGGCGAACCACCACAGATTAGAGAAGCAAATGTGATCACAATGCTAACCAACGACATAGACCCAGCTTCGAAGTGAGGAGTGTGTTTCAATGAAAACGTTTACGTAATGAACGTGTACGTATGACAATGAAAGAATGTATTTTTTTTGCCAATATTTTAAGAAACGGTTCATGCACATAGCATACGTGTCGTGTAGGAATATATTCGGCTTGTAGACGCGTAGGAAATGGCGATATTTTAAACGTGTCGTGTACGCAAGGTCTTCAGACAGTAGACTTGAATGAGAAAATAACAATAATAAAAGGAAATTATCCAAAATAGGGCCTTTCTCGAAAATCCCGGAAAATAGTACTAATCGACATTACTTGTAACACAAAACAGGAATTTACTAGGACATCGCGATATTCGCAGCACATGCTACCAAATGCGGTAATGGGAAGGGCTATGAAGATCAGGGAAATTGTGGGGTAAAACACATAAAATAAATTACATGTCATCTGGGTACACTGATCACATTAAATGCAAGAAAACCTAACCTAACTTGATTACAGAGGGATAATAAATAAGCTAGTGTCGGTTCATCGACCCCCTGTGATTCAACTATCGTGAAGGTAGGTTTAATTTGGTTAGGCCTTATGCATTTTACATGGCTGGTGGCAGCAGTACATAAGTCCTTCAATGGAATAGTACACAGTACAATTCACTACACTTACTTTCCACGCAAAAACTACACTATAAATTATGTTACTCACCCATGTAAGTGGCGACTATAGCTTCTTGGTGATGTATCCCTGATATCCATGTATAGGACATGTTTACCTTCTATTATAATGTATCGAAACTCCACACCAACACTCGTATTTCTGCACAATAATTAGATCTAACACTTCACATGGACTTAATTGCAAATAAGCACTCGCATTTTCGCACAATAATTAGATTTGTCACAACAAATGGAAATAATCGCATCGAATCACATTTAATAGCACTCGTAAATCAAAAGCCTTCGCACTGTCAAATTCACACAGTATACTGCATTTCCACACGCTACCAGCATACAACCATCACACAAAACGTATCAATTAAAATGGAAGACTACAATCGATGCATATTGTTTTCCTCTATCTGTGCATTGTTGTTCAACAAATGTATCATGGCGACACAAGTAAACAGCTAGTAAGAAAACCCCTAGGAATGTTTTTTGTATGATATACCATGTATTTATTTCTAGTACATCCATATTACGTAGTACAATCCTCTCGTGAATATAGACAAGGTAAGCCTTGAAAAATTCAGTAGAATTAAATCATATTCTGATACTGCTTGATAACCATGGTTTATAGCTGTATAACCCTAGCACATCGGCATAATTATATCCTTTGAAACACATTTTGTAAATTGAGGTTAGGTTCCGAGAGGCATTCTCGCATTTAACACGATTCTGCGATACTATATATTTAACGTAAACGTTATATGTTTTTTAAAGTTATGCTTATTTTGGTGCATTGAGGGTAAAAGTTTAATGTGCAACGGAAGTTGCGCGCACACACTGTAACGAAATTCGACAGTGAATGTAGTAGGGGCATGACTCAACATGCATGCACATATAGTTGTACGCACACAGGGTAATGGAATTCGACAGTGAACGTAATAGGGGTATGGCCCAATACATATGCGTGTATAGTTGCATGCGCACGACAGTGAATGTGTTACGGGTATAACCCAACACGCAGGCATGTATAGTTGTGAGTGCACAGTGTAATGAAATTTGAGAGTGAATGTGGTAGGGGTATGACCCAACATGCATGCACATATCATCTAGCTATTTACAAATGCAAGGTACACAACATAACATGTGGTTATATTTAAAACCAACAGGAAATCAGTTCTTGTAATAAGTAAATTGAAAAACATTTCATTTATATAAGTAATTCATTGTGACTTTATATATCTTATTAATTAATTTTACTTACATTGTTCCTTGAAAAATTTGTTAGTGACAACAATTGTATAGTAAAATTTTGAAAGCATTTAAGGTTAAATATTTGTAAGTATTATTTTATTAATTTACAATGACCATATACACCATTTGTAGCTATAATTTTCCATTTTTCGAAAAAACCTCTATTCTCGATAACATTGGTATATTCAAGGTCAAATTTGTTTTCGGGCATGTTAAAGGGATCATACTTGTGGGCGAGTGCACACTCTAGCTGTGCTTGCACGAAGTTTCGATAAAGGTCATGCACAGTGAGGTCTTTGTTGGCGGCATTTACCTGGTGAAGGCTCACTCAGTGGTTCCTGCATTGTTGGTGGTGCAATATTCTCCCACTATGTTTCATCATGCACTACGGCGTCGGCGCATGGTGATCTGGATAGTGCGTCTGCTAGCTGGTTCTCGCTTCCCAGGACATGGTAGGCTTCGAGAAGCAATGCCCACCAGGTCAGCTTGCCGTGTGCCTCGTTCATGGTGTGGAGCCAGACTAAGCAGCGGTTGTCGGTGCGAAGTGTGAAGCACTGGTAGTTCAAGTATTATCGGTACTTCTTGATGGACCATTCCATGGCTAAGCATTCACATTCATTAATGTCGTACATTGCCGCTGCACTGGTAGAGCACTGCATAGAGTTATTATTGGCTGGTGTAAGTCTGGAGGTAGAGGTGTTTTGTGGCATCCTCACCAAGGTAGGGCACACTCGGAAACATAACTTGATTTTCTTTAATGCATCGTCGGTTGTGCTGTCCCACTGGAACCACCATTGGGGTGAGTGGTGTGGTTATCACTGCAAAGTCTTGCATGTGCTCGGAGCCAGTTTATTAGCCCATATAACTTCCGGAGCTGCTTGCGCATATGTGGTGGTGGGTACTCGTCATTTAACTGCAGTTGTATGGGTTTGGGTTTGTTGCCTTCCTCGTTGACGGCATGCCCCAGGAAGTCGATGCTGGTCTTTCCGAGGTGACATTTTGTAGTTGCTTATATAAGGCCATTGATGGCCAATTTATCAAGCACAAGTGACAGGTGGTGTAGGTGTTCCTCCAAACTTGCCAATCGTATCACCACGTCTTCCAGTTAGACGAGTGTGAACTCATCAATGAGACTGTCCAGCACTCGTACCATCATCGCCTGGGAAGTAGCGGATGCACACTTCAGTCCGAACGGCACGTCATAGAACTGAAAACGCATGCTGTCGGGAGCTGTGAAAGCTGTATTGCCACTGTCTTCAGACAGGCACTTGCTAATATCCACTCTTGAGGTCAAGGGATGAAATTAACTTGGCTTGCCCTAGGGAACTGAGGGCATCTTTGATGCTGATGTATATTGGTAATGCGCTACATGTCACTTGGTTTACAGGTCGAAAGTCTACAGAAAACCTTCATGTGTCATCCTTATTGGGCACCAGTGTTAAGATAAAGTTGAAGTCACTGTTGGCTCAATAACACAGTCACTGAACATTTTGTGAATTTGCATTTGTGTGATCTAAGATACGGGAATTAACTATGTGGTGGAGTATATATAGTTCGCTCTTGCACTAGGTGGATCGTATGCTGCTACAATGGTCCGGTGACAGTGCCGGATTAGCCACGTAGCAAGAGTTAGCAAATGCTACGGGCCTTGCTCCTTTGTGCAAAATAAAATCATATCAAGTATGGTATACCACCCACCATCCAATGGAAATATATAGTAGTTATTCAAAAAGTCAGCGCTGGCCACACCATATACATTTTACGAGTATATTATGTTGAAAGTTGGCAAACCACAATACTTAGAGGGGAATCCCGTAATATTGTTTTCGAGCTGTCTGCTGTTCGTATAACCCGACCATTTAGAATAGTTTTCTATTGATTACCAATAAGAAAGCAACTAATGAACATTTAATTTTATAAGTTTACTATTACAGTCAGTCGTTTCATCCACATTAAATTTATTTTACTTTTCTTTTGTTTGATACAAGCCATCTAGAGTGAAGGTTGTTTTTTTTTTCGGACAATTTTTTTTTTGCATTTTGTTGCAGTTTTGCAGTTTTTATGTTTATTTTGTGTTATTGTTTTTGTTTGCTGACCAATGTGGGATAATACAATATCAATGTATAATGCTACTGTTTTACAATAGTAAAATAAGGTAAGCTATTAATTTTGTTCATAATAAACTACATAAAGATAAAAATAACAAGACATGTTTTAGAGCCGAAACTCAAAAGGGCGATGCGAATTCATTATTAAACGGTTTTATTTAGCTTCACAAACTTCACAATGTACAGTTAAGTGCACGTCAAGCTTGACACCATCAGTATAAGCTGGCCGGTCCAAAGTTCAAAGTGTCAAGCTTGACGTGCTCTTGACTGTACTTAACTATATTTTTTTGTTTATTTTAAATCTTGTAATCAAAATTTCGTCTATTTCTCGTTAACTAATTGAACTAAAATTTTGTAAGCAGGTATATTTCCGGTGACAATATAATATAATGATAACTTCTGGATCCAACTCCTCAGCCCTGATGCTGCAGGGATACTGCCCGCAAAAACTATAACAGAGTAGACCGGCTGGTTTTAAATTACCATTATTTCACGGGGAGAGATTTCATCACTAGTTTTTAGGTTACTCCTCAGTCATAATTTTATTTTGTATTTTTTTTCTTTTTTATATACAGATCGATATGAGCAGCAGACCTAGAGATACGGGCAGACACTATGCTTCTGCAAGTGCAAAGCGTAAAGCAAAATATGAAAAAGAACCAATCTGTTATATCAAAGACATGTAAGCTGTCTGAGTTTTTTAATGTTCAGAAATATGTTCCTGAATCTAAAGAAATTGAAATAGAAAACACAGAGGTTGCATCTCATTGTACAGATGACGACAGCACTATAGGAAATTCATTAGGATCTGTAACTATTTACGATATAGCCTCATGCACTACAAGTGATACTACACTCGAACAGACAGCAAGTCCTCCTAATTCAGACATAATCGTCTTCTAGCCAAAGAGAAGTTAAAAGCACAGCATGTCCTCTAAAGCCAGAAATGTCGTCTTCAAGCCAAAGAGAGGCCGAAAGAATATCACATGCTTCCGGTGTTACTACATCTTCTACATGCCAAAAACAAAACAAAAATAAAATGTGCTCCAATGATATTGCTGAATGGCCGAGCAACTTTGATCGAGATTATTGGATTGCGAAAGGAGGTAGCGAAGTACAACATATGAACAGTAATTTTTTGTCTTCAGAGAAAATATATGACAATGAAAATAAACCACGTTTCTGTCAGAGGTCATTTTTCACATATAGACATAAACTAACGGATAAAACTCACATGAGAGATTGGTTGTGTTATTCAGAAACTAAAGGGAAACTTTTTTGTTTTGTTTGCAAAGTTTCTGATTCAGACGGTTCGGCACGGTTTACGAAAGATGGATTAAATGACTGGAAGAACATGCATATTTTGTTTAAAAGACACGAAGAAAGTACTTCGCATAGACGAGCAATAATATCGCTGTTGGTTCGCAAAAACAAGGATGCGCGTGTCGATTCTCAACTTGTAAACTAAATAGACACCGAACAAAAATATTGGCGGACACTCTTAGAACGAATTACTGCAGTTATAATTTTTTTTTATCAGAACGAGGTCTTGTATTTCAGGGTAGTGATGAAATTGTTGGTTCATCTCACAATGGAAATTATTTAGGTTTATTAGAATTAATAGCGAAATTTGACATTTTTCTGGCCGAAAATATCTTGGATATGGAAGGCCATACTGCTAAACAACTCACTCAAAGTTTACTAGATTTTTAAAATGAGAATTGTATTAATATCAAAGATTGTCGAGGACAAAGTTATAACAATGCCAGCAACATGAGCGGGAAATACAGCGGCTTACAAGCACGAATTAAGGAGATAAATAAGTACGCGGAATACATTTCCTGCTTTGCACATTCATTACATTTGGTTGCGAAATGCGCTGCAGAATGCTGCACAGAAGCTTCAATTTTCTTCGATTTCGTTGAAAGCCTATATTAATTTTTTTCTGCTTCAACCTATCGATGGGGTCTTTTTACGAAAGTTGAAAAGATTATCGGACACTTGGTGGTCTGCCCGAGCTGATGCGACGAAGGCAATTTTATGTGGTTTTACCATTATCAAACAAGTTTTAGATGCCATATCTAATAACAAGGATGAAAAGGTAGAGTGTCGTAATCAAGCTTACGGACTAGTTTCGAAAATTAATAAGTTAGAAACGGTAATAATGATTACTGCGTGAAACGAAATTCTAGAACGTTTGCAAATGACTAACGCTTTGCTGGAGTCGTCTGATCAAAACCTTAACACGGGATACACTCTTTATAAATCAATACACGGGTACGCCCAAGCAATGCAGTCTACATGTTCAGATATAGAGACAAAAACCAATACCTTAACTGGCTGTGAAGAATATGAGTAATCGACTTTAAGAAAACGCAAGCGACAAACAAAGTACGATCATTTTAGCGGTTCTACTACACTCGATGAAGTTGTAGGAAATCAAACACCAGGACAATATTATGAAATTCAGGTGTTTATTGTCATAATTAATAATGTACTGTCTGCATTAGCTAAACACATGGAAGCGTACCATCAAGTGACCAGTGTATTTGGAATACTTCAGCAATTAAAATCTTTAACGGCAGAAGAGATCTTGAAAAGAACTTCAATTATCGTCAGTGCTTACCCAGATGATGTGGAAGACAGTCTGGGCAACGAATTGATGCAGTTCGCTGAGGTTCTCAAAACAGATGTGGTTGCTGCTATTGACAGCAAAAAGCACGAGGCTCAGGAACTTCAATTTTAATAACTTTTAACGGAAAATTCATTAGAATCGTGTTTCCCAAATGTAGAAATAATGTTACGCATTTACTTGAGTTTGATGATCACCAACTGAAACGGAGAACGTTCTTTTTCAACATTAAAGTGCATTAAAAATGAGTTAAGGAACACAATGGGACAAGAACGTCTAAACGACCTCACTTTAATGGACATAGAAAATTATTTACTAAGAAATGTTGATTTGACTAGTGTTATCTCTAAATTGGCCCACATTAAATCACGAAAAGCTTTTTTGTAAATGTGCTATAGTGACCAAAGCAGTACCAACCTTGGCAAATATTCTCCCCTCGCTAGGATTTGTGAAGAGTACAACAAGATAGCACGTTCTGTTGAGACAAACTGCCACTCAGTTGTATAGTCTTAAGTACATTTGTCTATGCTTATACCTCTTTGTTTGTTGTTGTTCCCTTGCCTGTGTTTTGTTATGGTAACGAGTTCTAGTGTGCTTTTTGTCTTTTGTGATTACAGTTTCTTTCTAATGTGCTTAACGTGTTGTTATTTCTACAAACCTTCAATAGGTTATGGGCCCAGAATACGTGGACTGTGCGTGTTGTAGAAATTAGCCTGATTGTGTTAGATTTCACCATGAGTGCAACATACGACTTCAAGGCACAGGTGGAGAAACTGGAAGGACAAAACAACTGGACCAGGTGGAAGAGGCAGATTAATTTATTACTGAGACACCATAAGGTGTTGGATGTTGTGTCAGGTGAGTTGAAGCTTGATGATGATAGAAATAAGGATAGCTTTGAGACCAAAGACTCACTGGCTCAACTGATTCTGATCAGTAGTTTAAATGCCACAAATGAAGAAATAACCTCTTCGTGTTCCACTTCAAAGGAGATTTGGGACAAATTAGTTTCAACTTACGAACAGAGCTCTAGTCAGAGGGTAGACAGACTATTGGAATGTTTCTTTTCAAATGAAGGAGTATGCGAAAGTATTGTGACCCATGTTGCACGCCTTCAGCGAGATTTTAATGAATTAAATGTTGAGTTGAAAAATCTTGCGAAATCTGAACTTCCAGAGTTGATTTTGATGGGTCGAATCATGTCTACCTTGCCTCCTCCTTACTTTGAATTTAAAAGTGTATGGGAGAGTGTTCCCATTGAGAGCAGAACCTTGAATAGTCTGACTGAGCGTCTTAGACTAATTGAAATGAGGTTACCAAATAAAACTGATTGTAGTGATGAAACTGCTCTTCTTGCCAAAAGCCATGTTAAAAATAAGAGTAAGCAAGCAGCTGTCTCTAAAGTTAGTGAACCTAAAAGAAAGAGTTTCAAGTGCTTTAAATGTAATGGTGACAACCATATTGCTAGAAATTGTCCTACCCAAAAGCGATCTCAGGAAAATGAAGATTCTGGCTTATCTAAAGGACAAGCATTTATCTGTAGCAATAAGAAACAATTTTTAAATAAAAATGTTTGGGTTGTGGATACAGGCGCCACTGAACACATGACCAGTTCTAAAGAGAATTTTGAGACATTTGAAAGTTTTCATGTTCCTAAATATATTCAAGTTGGAAACCAAGATATCATCATGGCTTATGGACAAGGTGATATTCTTGTTGATATGAAGATTAATGGCAGATGGGAGCTAAATCATTTAAAGGACGTTTGGTATGTCCCTGATGTCAGTCATCACCTATTTTCTGTCAGTCGTGCCTTAGATAAAGGATTCCAATTTCATGCTGATAAAAGTGGCTGTAAGTTTAATAAAGAACGGAAAACCTTCTTGATTGGCCGAAGAACATCTGAAGGGCTTTATGCTTTAGACATGAAAATCCATGTACTTAAGAGGGCTGCAGCTGTCCTTTTGGCATCGTCTGGGGAAACACTTCAACTTTGGCATGAGAGACTTTGCCATCAGAATAAGAGACACGTGAGAAGTGTTTTGAAACAGATGGGAATAGATGTGAAGGTGAATGAGGAATTGTGTGAGGGATGTATCTATGGCAAACAGCATCGTGACCCCTTTCACGAGCGGACAGATCGACCTTCTGAGTGCGGGAAATGGATACATAGTGACATTTGCGGACCCTTTCAAGAAGAATCATTAGCTGGCTCTCGATACCTTCTTTGTTTTAAAGATGATTATTCTAAATTTAGGAGAGTTTTCTTCTTAAAACGTAAATCAGAAGTAAGTGGATGCTTTTCCACATTTATTAATGAAGCCAAAGCAGCTGGACACACGATAAAGGAATTATTCTGTGATGGTGGAGGCGAATATATTAATGCCGAAATGAAGAAGCTATTTCAAGACAATGGGATTGGTGTTCGTCAAACTATTCCGTACACACCTCAGCAGAATGGCGCCTCGGAGCGTGAAAATCGTACCCTTGTTGAGGCTGCTAGATCCATGATTCACGCCAAGAATTTGCCCTTAAAGCTGTGGGCTGAAGCAATTAATACAGCGGTTTTTGTGTTGAACAGAACAGGACCCACTGGTCGGGGCACACAATCGCCTATAGAACTGTGGACAGAAAGTAAACCTCCTAGGATGGATTACTTTAAAATTTTTGGAAACAAATGCTGTGCGCATATAGTCAAAAACAAGCGACAAAAGTTAGACAAGAAAAGCACACCGGGTCTTTTTGTGGGATATACAGGTGATCATAATGGTTATAGCTTGTGGAATTTTACTGATGGCTCCATAATTTTGTCAAGAGATGTAATCTTTGAAAAAGAATCCCCACTAGTAAAATTTGTGAAATGTGATGTGCTAGATGATGTTTCAGGGAGTCAAGGTGATGAACCATCATCTGACGTTGGAACAGCAAGACCTGTTATTTCACTGTCTCCACTTGAAGATAATGATCTTGCCCAGGTGGAAATTACAGGAGAGGCTACAGACAGTCCTCGAAGGAGCTCTCGGGTGAAACAGGCCCCACCATTTTTGACAAATAATTATGTTTTGATAGCCGATAATGAAATTAATTTTTCTGATGCTCTTAAGTCTAAAGAAAAGCATTTATGGAGACAAGCCATGGAATGGGAGCTGGGTTCATTGGCCGAAAATAACAAATGGAGTGTTGTGTTTGGGGGGAAGTCAACTCTGTTTGACAGTGAGTCAACATATCAGAATTCATGTAATGTCTATGCTTATACCTCTTTGTTTGTTGTTGTTCCCTTGCCTGTGTTTTGTTATGATAACGAGTTCTAGTGACGAAAAACAGAAAACACTAATGTCTTTCTTTCTAATGTGCTTAACGTGTTGTTATTTCTACGAACCTTCAATACGTTCCTGCGGGACTTGGGACATATTTTTTCACTCTGCTGACATTTAAAAACAAATTTATGACATTCTTAAAATTANGTTCCTGCGGGACTTGGGACATATTTTTTCACTCTGCTGACATTTAAAAACAAATTTATGACATTCTTAAAATTATGCCTACTGTTTTAGTTTTATATTTTTATGATTGTAACTATTTGTATTTAATTTTATTTAATTATCTGTAACTTAGTTTGACCAAAATTTTTTACAATATTTTTAATGCATGTTTTAAGTTTAGTTTTTATTTAATATTAAACATTCATTTTAATCTTAAATTTATACCTTAATTTGACATGTTTTTAGATATTTGATAATCATTTTTTCTTTATATTGTAATCTTGTATTGTTTGACTAAAAATGATGTGTTCACCTGTTATCAAACTTTCTTGTAGTTATTTTTAATGTGAAATAAGTGTGTTGTTGGCATCCCAAATAAATAAATGTGCTGTTTTATTTTATATCATAAATTTTAATACCTAAAGCAAACCAAGGGCCTCTTGTTCGCCTTTGCTACAGGCCCCGCGCTGGCTTAATCCGACACTGTCCGGTGAAGCACGCCGTGTGCAGCAAACATGCTCCGCCATTCGTCGTGGAGTCACTGAAAATCTGCCTGATGTTCGGGCGGAAAATTGTTGTCAAACTCTGTCAACGAGACAGCCTTAATGGTATTAGCTGGTTGCCAGTCAATGTTGTACCCAGTACGTTGTGCCAAACGAATAATGTTAGCAGATGGAGTAATGTCTGTTGGGTTCACAAAACCAGGTTGTACAAAATTATGTGAAGCAGCAGTGTCTATTAATGCATGACAATAATGGCTGTTAAAACACTAAAATGCGAATAACTGCTACTAACCTGATTAACTGGGCCTTGTTGCGGTGTAAAGTTGGTAACATTGTTAGAGACTGGGGGTGTCGGGAATGTCCAGCCCCTTTACCCCTGCTTCCCATTTCCCGAATTGTTGTCTGAATGGTTGTTTGTTTGCTGATGTGGGCATTGTTAGGGCATGCACTGTGCCAATGGCGTTCTTGACCATCATAATAACGGCACAGAGTTGGCGGTGTCTGGCTTCTATACCACTTCATATTTTTGTTTAGCGCACCGTCCATTGCACTATTGATTTTGTTGTCACTTGAACTGGTAATTTTGGCTGTATATTTCCCTGTACTGGAATATTTGTCCCGTTGTTGATGGAAAGAATTTGTTTTAGCATTATTTTGCACTCTGTCCTGTCCCTTCATACTGTCCTGACGTTGCTCGTGGCTCCATCGTGTGGCACTCTGGTTCCATTCGAGGCACAGCTGGCACGGCTGGCGCTACAGGATTATCGTAGCATGCTTGAATTCATCCAGGCTGCTATTGAGGAGTGGTACCAATGCAGCATGGTACTCTGGGCGCACTGCTTCTTCACCACATCGAGCACTTCATGCTCGGGCAGGTGTGAGTGGAAACGTCTAATAAGGTGTATTTTCCTGGGGATGAATGTGGTCAATTTATCTGTTAGCAGCTACTCCTCTAACATTATCTTGCCGTGTGCTTTCAGCGATTTGAATGCTCCTCCAAAACAGCACTGGAAAGCATGGAGAAACTCCTCCCACTGTAGGCCGTAGTGATTAATGGATTGCCACCAAGAACATGTTTCTCCAGAGAGTTGCGCTGCAACACAACTAGGCCACTCCTCCATGCACACCCCACAGCATTGCAGGTATGATGTTCAGTCACTTAGGAATGCTGATGGGTCGTCTGTAGTTGAGCCTGCAATGGTGGGTAGCGACTGGAACGGTGAAGGTGTGGCATCATTGGTTGGTCCTGGCACAAGAGTTGGGATGGCTGCAGTGGTGTGGTGTTGCCTTCCATTGCTCTGTGGCCATGAGTTCGCAGCTGATGGAAGAATGTCGTAGGTAGGAAATTGCTTTACCGGGTATGGTTGCAGAAATTGGGGTGTGTTGGTTGGTAACACTGGAATCAACTGCTGTGGAAAAACAGGCTTGGGAAAGTAGGTGGCGAGTGGTTGTGTGTAAGGGGTGAATGGAATGAAAGGGAGTGGTGCTGAAGACAAGGTCGGCTGATGGGGTGTGGAATGAGCGAGTAGTGTGGTTTTGTTTACTTCTGCCACATGCACGTTGGTTGCATGTCACAGTTGTGGTATTGTGACTGCCACCGCTGTACATTGCCCACATGTGAATTTGCTATTTTGTACTGCCAGTCTCTCGCCAGGCTGCAAACATTGCCCATAATTATGCACTGTACACACTCTGCACTTTATTACACCAGCATTTTCACCCCCTTTGCACATTGGTAGATTAAATTGTTTAGGATGACAGTCTGGACCCGTCAACAAGTACAGGCATGTTGTGGAAATGTTCAAGTGATTGACAGGGCGAAAGCATTGTTGGGACTGAAAGTCTGTCCCGCTGATGGTGGTGAGTTCGATCGCGTATAGGCACACCGCATGTTACTTTTGTGTACAATAGCTGCATATCAAGGTAGAGACCCCTTGCCCTGTACACACTAAACTTGCACACATTATCTGGTCGAAAAGGTAATTATTGAAATTTTGTTTTGTGTTGGCCAAAAGTTCCATTTCACAATTTGTGTTAATTTTATTTTGTAACTACTCGGAGCTGTCTTTATTTTAGCAGTTGATCCCGATGCAGTTGTTTGTGGGGCTGGTCTTACGAGCGCATTTGCAGTAGCATGTGCCTAACCCATACTTAGTCACTACATCCTGATGGGTGGGGTGGAAACACTGCCAACACAGAGGCATCTGGGTGCCTTCATGGGTTATGCCAGCGATTGTTTACGGTCGCAGAGCGGCATCCGAACCTGGGGGTGGGGGTCAAGGCCACGACCAACCCCGAGTGGCTGTCCTCCCTCCACCCGCATGGAGGGGTGTACCGGCTGACTGTGTAGGGGTGTGCACACCTGTGANCTCTTCTTGCCAAAAGCCATGTTAAAAATAAGAGTAAGCAAGTAGCTGTCTCTAAAGTTAGTGAACCTAAAAGAATGAGTTTCAAGTGCTTTAAATGTAATGGTGACAACCATATTGCTAGAAATTGTCTTACCCAAAAGCTATCTCAGGAAAATGAAGATTCTGGCTTATCTAAAGGACAGGCATTTATCTGTAGCAATAAGAAACCATTTTTAAATAAAAATATTTGGGTTGTGGATACAGGCGCCACTGAACACATGACCAGTTCTAAGGAGAATTTTGAGACATTTGAAAGTTTTCATGTTCCTAAATATATTCAAGTTGGAAATCAAGATATCATCATGGCTTATGGACAAGGTGATATTCTTGTTGATATGAAGATTAATGGCAGATGGGAGCTAAANATCAAGATATCATCATGGCTTATGGACAAGGTGATATTCTTGTTGATATGAAGATTAATGGCAGATGGGAGCTAAACCATTTAAAGGACGTTTGGTATGTCCCTAATGTCAGTCATCACCTATTTTCTGTCAGTCATGCCTTAGATAAAGGATTCCAATTTCATGCTGATAAAAGTGGCTNAGGCTGATCTAACGAGCGCACTTGCAGTATGTTGCACCTAGTTCGTATTAGACCACCATAACTTGTGGAGCGGGGTGCAAGCACTGCCAATACAGAGGCTTCGGGACAACTTCAGATATCAGGCCAGCCATTGCGGTAGGGGTCAAGGTCATGGCCCTCGCAACTGACCTCCCTGCACTCGCTTGGAGGGGTGTACTGCCCAGCGGTGGAGGGTGTGCATGCATGCACACACAGCCTGCTACGCCAATCGATACTCCCAGCTGGTGTTGTGGTGCTGAGCATGGAGGGGTGATTGCAGGTGCACCTGCCCGCTCCTGCTGCGTAGTTCACCATGCTGGAGGGAGAGGGATGGTGACGCCTGGCTGTCCTGGTATGACCGACTTGCTGCACGAGCCCTGCACTGTTGATGCAATGGCAGCTGCGAAGCTGGTTTTGGTGCACTTTTTCTCCCACGTGCTAGGGCATCTCTGGGCATCATTCTGATGTCGTACTGGCACCAGATCGTCGTCCTACGTTGTTCACGTTGCTCCCAAGGCGCAATCTTTATGTAGTCGGGGGAAAATGGATAGGAGAATTGTTGAGTGGAATTGTTGCAGTGAAATTTTGGGGGTGTCTGGGCCGGATTTTTTGAGAAGGAGAATGATGGAAGGGTATGTCCCCATTGGGTGCCAATTAAAGTTGGTGCTGAGGCTGTTAAGGGAGTGATTGTTGGAAAGGATTACCCGACTAGGCCTCAGACATTATCGGCAGGCGGTGTCAAAGGTGAAGTTGTTGGTACTCTCAGGGTCGTGCGACCGACCACCCGGACATACACAAATCCCTCGGTGGTTGTATTGCTGAAGTTGCCCCAATGGCGCTGATGAAGCCAGACCTCCTAGTGCCTATGATTAGGTGATTGTCGCGACGTATTTGATGTCTGGTTGTAGGGGACTAGTTCCCGAAATGCCTTGTAGGCTGTGCTAGAAATGAAATGCACATAGTTGGAAAACTAGCATATATTTATCCTCGTAAAAATTACATTACTCACCACAAGGCGAAACTAAAGCGGAGTCAGGCAGCGCGCCTGCCAGATAGGCTAAACTGTTAAGTACTAAAAAGTATAATAAATAAATTACTTGTACGTTAAGCTTCCTCGGGTGATACTAATCCCGGGGAAGAAGGGGTTGCGTCTCTGGGTGTGAAAAGAATAAGGTTCCGGTAAGCTACATAAGACTATTGCAGTTAAGTGATTACCGCGAAAACTTAAAGGCACCTAGAGCACGGCGCGATGCGTGCCGAGTCCTTGGACTACTGGACGATGACTGAATCATGGCGGGTGCGCACAGCTATGGCATGGTGGCAAGCTACCTACCGGAAATACTTGCAGGTGCTACATGAGTAACAAATTACCTGCATAAAATGATTTACTCTTGCAACAAAATATCTTGAAAATGTTAACAATACAATAGACATACAAACACTTGCAATAACTATTGGATGGTAGAATGAAATGAGGGTGACGTCATGAGGTGAACACAAGGAACTCATTTAAATATTAAGGAAAAGTAAAAACACTGTGGGGGGCATCCCTAGTATCTTAAACACATGCTTGCATCTCTTTGGTAAATAAGAATAATTAG
>NQII01007581.1:27628-49020 GCA_002778355.1 Clitarchus hookeri
GGGGGAAGGGGGGGGGGGGCGAAACTGCCTTTCCCTCACTCGTACTGCACTACACTGAACTGCCACGAGGACATTGTGCACTCATGCACGTCGTGCATGCTGATGTGATGATGTGGGGCGAACGGCATGCAGACAGTTTAGAGGGCAAGATACCGTCCTGCATCAGTGCGGTGGACTACACGACCCTGAGATCACAAGCAACACCATCACGACACCACATGTCGATGTGTCTGGCCCCTAAGTCAGGTTACCTCCACCCTAATTCATTCCCATATTTTGGTCACCACCCCTCAAAACCAATATGTACCTGTCCTAGATTTTTTAAGTACATGACCTTATTTAATGCAACCACATATTTGCAGTTCAGAAGTAAAATATAACACAATTTCTGGGAAGAAAATTTTGTTCAGATGTGGTCCGTGTCTAGACAATTACAAATGTGCGACTTTAACAAGGCACAGCGAGCATATGTTGACTAATTTTGCACATACACTAATTTTATTAGCAAGAAATGTGATCCGTTTGTATGGACTTTGTATCAGTACTTGGAACTATTTATACTGCAACAAGGCTAATATTTTTACTTTGCTGCAAATATTAAAAAAAAAAAACGATGGTCGTGAAATGCAATGGATTGAATATATCTGGAATGCACTAATCCCAGTCTTTAGCTCTCCTGAGAATAAAGTGAAATAAAGGTGTTAAACTAGGTTTCAAATCCGCCCCCCCTCTAAGACCTACAGGAATGAACCTGGGTCACAGAGATAAGAGACCATAGAATTGATCACTCAACCACCAGGTATACTTGAAAGCCAATGAATTTGGCATATTTTATGGGAAAATTCTCACTATACACGTAAATAACGCATTCTGAGAACTACTCAGTATACCTGAAGTGAAACATTGGGTTTTATCTGGGCTACTGTGGTTACCAAAAGCAATTTCTACTTCAGCCGGACCCCTACAACTCACCCATAATCCTAGGTTAATGCAGAACTCTGATTTGCTGAATTCTTTTGCTAATTTTTAATTAATTCAATTAAAAATCACATATGGGATCTGCATAAACAATTCAGTGAAAATCTCGCATCTTTAAAATCACTGACAGATGTGATATATTTAAATATTGGTTTAGCACAAAATATTTTCAATTTTAATACCTTTTAAGACCCTTTGTGTACTTTTTATCGAGATTTTACTGCACAAATGTTCCAATAAATGTATACACTTATCCACTTATCCCTGCCAAGCTGCAAACAGGTATGGCTAAATGTTGAAAGTTGTCATGAGCTCATCAGCAAGTTGCATCGAACTTCATTAGCACCTAATTTACTCGATAGCTTTCATGGTGCCCAAGAATGGTAAAGTGATACCTGTCAACTACTGGTTGAACAACACTGGACTTCTCTACCAATAATTTTCAACATAAACCAATAAAATACAACAGAAATTTCAGTGGTTCTTGTTGCATGAAATTATGATTCTAATATTTTTTTTTGTTGGTTTCTGTTCTTTTATATTGGTGATGCAACAACTTTTATTGGATTCCAGTGGTTTCTGTTGTATACAAATTTAGTGGACAGAGAACATTTCAGTGGCTTCTATTGTCAGAAAACACTGGAACCATTGGTTTTAATTGTTTTCTATTGTTTTCAACAACTTCTAATGGATTAGGTTGATTTCTATTGAAAATTATTCCATTAGTTTATATTGTATTTGAGTGGTTTCATCGAATTATGTTTGCGGGTTTCTGTAGTTTTTTTGTTCATTTTTGATGCACCATGGCCTGTTGGCTTCTTTTGTATTCTAGAGGTTACCATTGTGTTTTGTTGTTTTATGTTGTACTGTAGTGTTTTCTATTAGTTTCTGTTGTGTTCCATTGGTTTCGATTGTTCTCTAGTAAGTTGGTTTTTGTCGTGTTCTAGTGGTTCCCACTGGTTTCTCTTCTGTTATAGTCGGTTGGCTTTTGTTGTATTATAGTTGTTCTCATTGGTTTTTGTTGGTTTATATTGTGCTGCAGCCATAGGTTTCAGCTGTATTCTAGTGGTACCCATTGTTTTCTGTTGTGTTTCGTTGGTTTCTATTGTGCTGCAGTCATTTGGTTTCCATTGTATTCTGGTGGTTTCCATTGGTTACTATTGTGATTTGTTGGTTTCTGTTTTGCCGTAGCCAGTTTCTGTGGTATTCTAGTGGTTTCCATTGGTTTCTGTTTGTGTTTTATTGGTTTAAATGGTTTTTTTATTGGTTTTTATTATATTTTGTTACTGTAATAAATCCAGTTGGTTTCAACTGTTTCAGGTGGTTTCCATTGGCTTCTGTTAAGTTTGTTTTTTCTATTGTGCAGTGGCCACTTGGTTTATGTTATATTTTAGTGGTTTACATTGGTTCCTGTTGCATTTTGTTGGTTTATATTGTGATGTAGCCAGTTGGTTCATGTTATATTACAGTGGTTTCCATTGTTTTCTGTTGTGCTTCATTGGTTTCTTTTGTATTTTGTTGGTTTCTATTGTCACAAACTCAGTTGGTCTCTGTGATATTCTAGTGGTTTCCAAGGTATTTTTTGTTTCCAATGTGCAGTATTTTTTTTGTCGTATTTGAATGGTTTCCATTATTTATTAGTGATACGTCGGTTCCATTTTTCAAGTTCTCGTTTATAATTAGGCTTTTAAAAATAGGTTCTCAGTTCTTTTGAAAAATGAGACTTCTCTTCACTTTTTAAAAAGTGACTAGATGTTAATAATTATGTTTTATATCATAAGTATTTAATACACGAACATTACTGATGTTCACTTACTTGCTCCAAACTGTTCTTATGAAAGCAAACAAAAGAGCTATATGCATCAAAGTTACAGAATGACTGAAAACATTTTTATTCACCAACCAAACCAGCGTAATGAAGACTGCAGATTCCAGATTCAAATTCTAAACCCTATCATCAATGCTGCTATAAGTATTGCATAAAAACAAAGCAATTATATTAAAACAATTTACACCTGAACAATGGGGCAAAACTGAAAATGGTATGAATAATATGGAACATTAAAATTGCTGCATATCACAGCACAACAAATTATGTTTCCATTTTTTGTATGCTTCTAAACACCGTCTTAACAACATAGATCAATCGAGATATTTCAACGGCTACTATCATAAAAATCGATGCAAGGCAAACAGTTATTAGAAAAGTAATTATTCCTAATATGCTGGCAAACATTTCAAACAATATGTTCTTGGTAAAGAATGTTGCTTCCCATTTGATTACATACTTAAATATGATAAATTTTTAACTGACAATTACAGGAGATTTTAATATATAAATGGCATATACTTTCAAAAGATAACATTTAAAACATGAAAATCGAAATATTTCGATCAGAACACAAATTCCAGCTACCGAATGCCTACCGCAAATTTTTATGACAGAAAATCAACATTGTGACTTTTTCGGGGTCAAGTTAATTTTTCTTCAAACGCTTATGGCACCTACGATGCTGAAGGCTCACAAGAACCATGTGTTCATGAGTGCTCTCGTGACCATTTGCATCTCCACAGTCAAGTACACCATTTGGCTGACACTAGGCCATGACCATCTTGCTTTATTCAACTCAAGAGGCAACTCTTAGGTGGGAATAACAATCGGTCCAACATGGTGTCCCCCTGGCATAGCTGTCAGGTGCACCATCCATCGGAGGGAACGTCGAGGCAGCTCGCGCTGCGATGCCTGGCATCTCCCCCNAACAAGCGCCACGAAACCCCAAGCTACAGGAGTTTCATCCAAAATTTCTTCGAATTCCATATCTATTAAATTCAGTGCTATTTATTTCTTTTTAATCAAATCAAGTGTGACTACCCACACCCCTTTTGAGAGGGCGGACTCGTCCAACCCTCCAGTTTAAACACTTGGACTCGCCCACCGGCGAGATTATAGGAAGTGGGATAGCCGATTTGAACGTCAATATTTTATTAATTATTGTAATTCATTTTATCGAGTGTCTACGCTTCTTCTGTTTTCAGCAGACTGCCTAAACCAGCGTTCATTATTCTTAATTAAATTTTTCAGTGTGGTAACATACCCGATGACATTACAAAACCAAACTTAATGAACACTAAATTAGGGTCGGATATGTCACCAATGTGACTTTGTGTAGTGTAGAATAATTCTGTGTGTATTTGTTTTACTCTAAGAGAGCTCTATGTATTTTTAATGTATTTTTGATGCCAAATTCGGCAACCCCTTGCGGAAGTCACTGCCACTGAGTCGGTCAGAACTTAGCACTCGGACCGACCGGCAGCACAGGAGTTTCGCTCCGCACGGACCCCAGGCACACTCAAGTTTGACAGAAACCACTTCACTGCAATAATTAACATCATGTAACCAGAACATTTTTTTTTGTCCCCTGTGACATGATCCAGGGCATAATGCATCACATGTAACACTTACTTTGTCCATGGCTTAGGCCAAATCTTTTCCCACAGCGATTATCAGCAGACTGAGTGCCGAGTTGGCTTCAGTGTTGTGTGTACTGTAAGAGCACATATGTAATAAAATAATAAGTGAAATTCTTAAGCCCATGCTTGCATTTTATTTACTATAAAACCCCTTGGGTTCTTAGGGCACTGCACCCACTTGCAGTACAAAACAAAGTAAGAGTGAAAGAATGTGAGTTGGCTAACAACCCCACCAACATAACTGTTTAAATTCAGGCAGGCCTTCTGGATTACCTGCTTCATCTGTATATTCTAGCATCGTGGACCATTTGAAGACTCCAGGTACCCATGGGCTATCGGCTGAACGACCCTCATTTAACTTATGCTCTGAGTTATGGAGTCGGGCAATATTAATATACGACCCGTGATTAAAAGTTTTGATGGAAAAAAGTATATTTTTATGCTATGTGCAAAAAAATCATTATTATATACAAACTAGCTGACCCGGCAAACGTTGTTTTGCTGTGTCACTGGGAGACACCTGGTGGGAATAAATTGTAACCTAGATCGATAAATGATCGATGACAATTGATCAGTTATCGACCTAGGGTAAAATTTATAAAATGACTAATATCGCTATAAAAAAATAAGGGTTGGTGGTAGGAGGGTGAAAATTTAGGAGGGTATGTATTTTTTGATGCCACATCTTAAAAAAAATAAAAATAAAATTTTTGTTCAAACAATAAAAAAAAATTGTTTGGGGGTGGCTACTCTTATTACTTAGGGGTGTAAAAAATAGATATAAATCTATTCTCAGACCTACCGAGTATACATAAAAAATTTCATAAAAATCGGTCCAGCCGTTTCGGAGGAGTTCAGTGACTAACACTGTGACGGGAGAATTTTATATATTAGATAAATGCTGATGTGTTAAATTATCTCATAATTTTTTGTTTACCAATCCTTTTCATTTTTTCAGTAAATATGTTTATCATGTAAAATATTTTCTCCCACGTGTTTTGTAAATACAATATATATATATATATATATATTTATAAATTGCTAAATACCGTCTTCCATTTGGTGTGTAAATACGACTTATTTATACGTTGAATTAAATTTTCGTACAAAATTTTTTTTGGAATTATGATGTAAAATAAATAATTTTGTTGCAAGTATTTGTGTAATATTTTCATTCGTATTGAAATCATTTTAAAATGACGTGAGTTTTTTGATTGCTGCTACATGCAAGCGATACAGAGTAGAGAGAGAGAGAGAGAGAGAGAGAGAGAGGCAGAGGCAGGTGGCATTCTTGTGCGATGTGTCAGAATGAAGGTCGTCACACGATCACATCTCCTCCATCAGCACACTCCCCTTACGTCTTCACACTCTCGAGATGTAGTTAATGTAGGTCAGTAGCGGTACCATTGTGCCGTGCACATTGTTTTAAATTTAATGCCCTTCTTTAAATAGATATTTGCTAAATATTTCACACAAATTATTATTTGTAATAGTAAAACAAAAAAAACTAATAATGTGCACAAAATTTTAAAGGTTTAATATTGTAGGCAAATAAGTCAAGCATAATGATTATGTAATAGGAGGCACTGTTATGAAATATTGCAAGTACTTGTCCCTTCTCCAAGGGAAAAGCAAGCACAGTAAACATACTTAAAAAGAGAAAATATATTACACGTACTTGTCCCTTCTCCAATCAATATTTATACAAAAAAAATGCTTACGTTTTTTTACAGAAAAAAAAAATAAATTACTGAACACCTACACAATTAAAAGTTAAATAATATTTCGCTATATTTAACTCAAAAACCATACATAAATATTTCACCAAAACATTAGGTTAAATTGCTTGGTTCGCAAGTATAGGAGCAAAAAATGCGTGCCTCTAAAATCACATTTTTACATCCATATAAATGTCTAATGTAACTGCAGACTCTGGGATGGTGGAAAACTTAGCACAAATCCTTCCATGTAACATTTCACGTCTGTAAGAACACGCACGCTGTCAGTTTGAGATGTAATTCAGCAACATCGTTACGTAACACGCATAAAAGGCTATCAAAGTTATTTAAACACTAGTGAATCTCATCCCCGTCAGACCGATGGCCAGCAGTAGGGAACCTTCAGATATATTGTCGTATATAGCCAACTCACCCGTCTGGAAGTCGCGAAAGGGCGGCGTGTGGGAGCCCTGGAAGGGTGGCATCTGGGTGCTCCGGAAGGGTTCCGTCTGGGTGCTTCAGAAGGGTTCCGTCTGGGTGCTTCAGAAGGGCGCCTCCGTTGCAATGCTGACTGTTGCTGTAGGTGCAGCGCCGGATTCCACCATGGTCTCCGATGGTTCAGCATCGCATCGCCTGGGGCGATAGATGCAGAGGCACCCATCTTTTCGAATAATTCCCCCACATTAATTAGGAGAGCCTCGTCACTCTCAGACCAGAAATCAGTCGATGACATTGCGAAGATGGTTCCTAATTTCCTTAAAGTATCCACAGTATGGAGTCTTCAATACCAATATAACTATGGCGCATCTACGTCCAAACTAAAGCTTAAAAGCGTTATTCAAAATGTCCAGAAATTTATTAAACAAATATTCTCCTGAAGTAGACTGGACACACTTCAACCCGATGACTATCTCTTCCACTTCTTTTCCGAAAAGATATCTTAGTAATATAACGCACTCGTCATCGCCTGACACGTCCATGGTCGCGTCCATTAACACGGAAAACAATTTTTGATTGCTGTACTTCTTTCGCGATTTCACCACGAATTACACGCTTGATAAGGTTTATTATTTTTTAACAGCCGTCTTACTAAGAAACGTGACCTGACTGACTCTGCCTCTTCCGTTTTCCCCCTTGCTTTATTCTTGCTTCAAGTGCAGATTTACTTTTCTTCCTCACATGCCTTGCTAAGTCATCATCATAATTAGAGAGCAAAAGAAAAAATTCCAAGAAGTTTCCATGATTTACAGAATTATCATTAAGACTGTAGGCACTTTCGTCCTTCCATCTGAAAGCAAGACCCTGTTTCCCAATCAACCTGATCACATCAATAACACCGGACAAAACTTTTCTGCGTTCCATGATTTCTTTTCTTCTTTTTCCTAGTTGTGTTCATCAAGCATTGTTTCAATTACCCTCCCTTGTTTATGTGCGATGCAAGTTTTAACTGACGCTTTGTGAGCATTTGATTTCTCGTGTTCTCCAATTGTTTGACTCAAATGCCTTTAGCGGTCAAAGCCTTGACAAAACACAGGGAACCCATCAGTGAAAGCAAGACACATGATGCAATACAATTTTTGGTTGTTTACATTGCAATTTAACCAGTTCAGCTTCAAAATTTGATTATCACTATGTTTAACACGAAACATTCCATCATAAAATGGCAGGGGAGGGAGGGAGCCTGCATTCGTCTGTCCCAATGGTTGGACTAAATGAAGGGAAAAAAAATCATACAAGCTGTTTTGTCCAGGTTTCTTAAAAAAAATAACCACACTTGCATCTTGTAAGTCTTCTTCTGAGTTTAAGCCATTACCACCTGCACCAATATTATCAATATTCTCAACTATTAGATTCAAAATTGCACTATTTACTTGCTTCAGTTCATTCTCATTTCGTTCCTGTTCACCTTCATTAAAACACATATGCATCAACAGAACAGTAGTAAACCAGCCTATGTATGTTTATAAATAAAATCAACCCAAGAAACATAAAAAAACATAATATCATAGGGAAGATACCATTTTTTATTTGTAATAATTTAGGATGATTTTCGTATTTATGATTTTTAAAATCCTGTGTATATCGTATTAAAATTACGCTTAGTTTTTATTTCCCTTTTTTACTTCACGTCTTAAATAAAATATGTTGTTTGCATTTGTCAGTGAAAGACTGAGTTAATTAAAATAGAAGATTTAATGACATGCAATTGAAGGTACACAAAACAATGACATTCCTTATAATCAAGAGCGCCTTATCTGTATTTGCCCAGAAAAAGGGATGGTCATACTATATTTCTAAGTAAACAGTACATCTATTATTATAAAAGCAATTTTTCTTTATGCCAGAAGTTAAAGTTAAGTTACTATTATTTTTAAAAAAGTGCAGAAGATGAGTGAAGTGACAACGTAAAACTTGCACATTTTTCTCAGATTATAGTCGCTGAAAAATTCAGTAAAATACCGAATACAACTTTAGCAGTGAAAGAGCCCTTATTATTTTGATCATTTATTTACCGATATTAATCGGAATACGAGTAGTCCGCTACTGAAGTTCTTTTTAAAGCAACGGTTTTTATCTGGCTCTGGAAATGTTTGCCTAATTTTCGATAAAGCGCAGGTTGGGATTACTTTTCGTACGTATTTTCCGAGTGCTGCAGCAATCTGATTGTGAGCAACGTGCTTCCACCAAAATTTAAACAGGATCCTAGTTTACACTAAAAACAGTCGCATCATATAGTGTTTNATTGTGAGCAACGTGCTTCCACCAAAATTTAAACAGGATCCTAGTTTACACTAAAAACAGTCGCATCATATAGTGTTTGAGTGACTTCTTCAAAGATACTGTGCAAAGTAATATATTCGGCACTATATTTAAAATTGGTTACAATATCTCTCATGTACAACAGAAACAGATGCTTTTAGATACGGATTTACAACTTGGTCCATTTTGTGCTTTGGTTCGTGCTGGTAATGTCAAAGCGAATAATATATAAAAGATGATATAAACTGAGCTACGTCGGTCAGTAGACTGACGTACACGTGGACGACAGAAGGCTACAGATTCGGGCTAATCGTCTTGTCTCGTGCCAACTGTTATCGAAGTGGCCAGTGTCATCACATGTTCTCAGAACTCCACCTAGCAATCAACTGTTTATCGCACGGCGTTCGGATGAAAATCAATACGACTGTTGTTTTTGGTTGCTTTTAATAAAGTTATTACTGGAAAGATCAAAGAAAGTGTATTTTTTGCCATACTGTACCTTCAAANTTTTTGGTTGCTTTTAATAAAGTTATTACTGGAAAGATCAAAGAAAGTGTATTTTTTGCCATACTGTACCTTCAAATATATGAAAAAGGAACTAAAGAAATATTTACTTATTGGTCTTGCTGTGCATGAGCGTGAAAGATGTGCATGCCGATACCTTTCTAGAACAGTTACTGTAAACGAAATATGAAGAACGCATATTATTTACAAAAAAAAAAAAAAAACTCTCACAATCCATTCGTGAACTGTGAATCCTTGTAGCTTGTCTGCGGTAAGTTCATTTAATATTTGATTTCCTGGGTAGTGAGAAGGTGCGAATAGCGGATGGTGGGTTTGGTGTCGAAGGGCTGGGGGTCAGCGGGAATGAATATATATATATATATATATATGTACGGCTAACTGTTACAGCAATACACACTATAAATATGTTTGATATGCGACTGAATGTTTATGATTTACATCACTTGATTGTTTGACATAAATTGGACGAGATACTTGAACATTGTAATTTTGACATCATTGTTTCTGTCTTTAAGGTAACGAAAGCAATAAGTTCATCATAAAAGTGGAATGAACGATATCAAGGGAGGTCTAGGACAAGAGGCACTCTGAGCTCCGACACTGGTGGCCAAACTCAGTATTAAAACGTGGGAAAGGGCGCGCAAGCGCAGAGTGCTGTGCCGGGGAGACAGCGAAACGCACACTGATCATACTGTAATGTTGAACTTTCCCTTCCTTCAACTTACGTTCCCTCAATGTGCTTCAATCTTGACCAGTTTAATGCCTATTTATGGTTACATCTAATTCCAACATTACTTTCATTTTTTCTTTTTATTTTTTTTCCCTCGCTAAAGAGGAAGTGGAACCCGGAACAAGAGCGCATCGGCCCGAGGGCCGGGTGGCGGGCCAGTCCGAGCCTGACAGCACCCCAATACGCTTCACGATACATTTGTGCTGTGAACCCTCGTCTTAATTTTTCCCATATGCGCTATAGCAGGAGAAAGCGATTAAAGTACAGCAATAACGTGTAACACAACCAAAACTACTCAAAAAATTAATCCAGCTTAATGCTGGTATTTAACACAGTGCACGACTAGAGTGAACGTAAAATTAATTAAGCACTTGTGAATTTGTAGCTAGGGTATTAGTACCCTGCAATTTTAAACGCCCTTCAACAAAGAAGCGATGTTTGGATTCTGCCGATATGATTAATACATTTATTATATTCTTTCGCAAGGAAATTCACTGTGTAGCCTGCCTGAGTCGTCCAGTCGAGATATATAGGAAAAGTTAGCAAGCTCAAGCCAACAAATGCAGTGAAATAATATTTATTTTTACCATAACAGAAACATATTGTTTTCTTGTAACGGCAGTTATACTGAGCTTGCTGATATATTTGAAATATATCGGCTAATATTTGACACATAAATTTTAGCTAGAGGTAAAAAATGGCAGAATGGATTCGGCCACATATGAAGATATCAATACAATGAACATCGCAGGGCGAAGTAGTACTGCTGTGAAAATAATTGCGATTTCGCAAAACATATTTTGAACCATAAAGGTATTTTAATCAGTGAGAGACAATTCTAGTTCAAGTTCAAGACCATATTTAAGAAACTTTTTTAGATGGCTATCAAACCTTTGGAAAAACTTGATGTTATGCTTCATTATTATGTAGGCCACTGGGTAATTTCGAGTTGTAATACCATATTTTGCTCCTAACATTATAAAAAAATAGTTTTTTTGCTCCTAATAACGCATGGAAATCAAAATATAGATTGAGAAATGAGGAACAACCCTTTCTTATAATGCACATGTGCCTAGGTCGTTAGTTATGTACGTGCTGCTATTATCAAAATTGTATTGCGATAGTTCATGAGTTTTCTGACCTCTAGTTACGGTAATAGTAAAATATTGAAGTATTATTGAAACAATTTTCCATATCCCGTAGTCTCTGTACAATAGTTGTAAGTGAGCAGTTATCAGCAAGGAAATAATTCCTTTTCATTCTTTAAATTGACTTTAAAATATACGAAAACCATCAATTTCACCATAAAAGAATACAGGCTTACTTATTTTAAATTACATGAGTTAAATTTTAGATGCATTAATATTTATACATACAATGAATGAAAAATATCTAGCTGGTCACACATATGAACTCTTTTCGGTCGCTTTGTTGCAACCGCAAGCACCACATGTCCTTTAAAAATCAGCAACAGTAATAACGCGCAGCACGCGAGACAACGGGGCAGGCTGTCGTCTTTGCCAGGAAGACAGGCTGTGGATCAGTGATAACACAGCTTCTCACGTTTCATCGCTAGCAAGCAGCTCTAGTAAGTATGCCGCTGGCACCATTTACACGTATCCATAAATACAAATGAAACATGGTTTTTGTGGTTTTACTGTTTTAAGGTTTAGGTGTCTCTGACCATAGCATATTTTTTGGTTCAACGGACAGGAGTAGGAGAAAATTTCCTCATTCCGCTCTCGGCCTCCAGACCTGAGAACACTTGAAGCAGCTTAACCGTGTGTCACCGAGTTATTATTTATTTTTACTGTATTTTACTTCTGAGAAGACAGAATATTTTTAAGTATAGGGTGCTTAAGATATGCCTCAGTGATAAGCCCTGTTCATTTCCTTTAATTTAATCATAGACATTGCTTTCACACCATAATTTATATAAATTTTGAACTGCTTTGAGTTTCCCTATATTTTGGAAACAATATAAGTAGCACGTCTTCTTGATTACTTATCTATGACAATGTATTAATTGATTTTAACGCAAATTCACACTAGGAAGCTTTACTTACCCGTGTAACCATCGATTTTTTGGCGCTATGTTAAAAAAATGAAGTAAAACTACCTATTAGTGATTAAAATTTAATTTCTTAGACTTAAACTGGATACAAAATCATCCGAAAAGAAGGAGAAATCCGTATTGCACTTGGAAGTTTTTTTATGTGCTTTGATCATAACTATGTGAATATTAATTTAAGAAGCTGAACATATGTTTAAGTNAAACATAAGTTTAAGTAGAGCTTTGAATGCCTATCCCTCAATTTAAGCCGTCGAGGATGAAGCGTAGCATAAACTGGGAAAGCTCTTATAGGTTATTTACAGTAAAATGATCACTTTTTAAGGCCCTCCCAGCAGGCTTACTAACAAAAAATTTTATTTTATTGTTGCTCCAAACGTTGACTTTTGAGAGTTATGAAATCATTGCATTGTGTTTGTTAGTCACGTGACTAACAAATCTATTAACAATTGGCGAAAGGATACAAAAATGAGGAAAATAACTTTTAAACACGGCCTTAACAAATTCGTACTTTACCATGAACAGTCTATACCAATATAGTGTAAGCAACTCTCGGTAAAGTGCTTGTAAAACAAAAGCTTAAACAAACAAATCATAAATGGTGTCTCGGAAGGAGGAAAAGCAAGGTAGTAGACAGACGGGAATTTAGATCTACAAATGTGAAACAGTAGAAAAAAAGGAAAGGTTATTAGTGAAAGAGCGAGAGGGAGAGAGAGAGATACAATGGTAGAACACCAGGCACATTAATAGTGCACATTAATAGATGGAGAACTTAATAATAAGAAAGAACACACAAATGATGAAGTCGTTCACCCAGGCCAAGAACCGCGACTGTGATATAACTTTATCATAGATTAAAAATTAACTCCAAAAAGGAGCGAGGAAACTCCGAGAGAAATTAAGGATCGATAGAAATTAGGCACAAAATTAAGTAAATCAAAATTAAGAATATGTTGTAACACTGCTAGAAGAAAGCGACTCATCAAATCTTCAGAATACCTCAACTTTAGAAGATAAATATTTGAAGAGAAAGACTTATAGGATCATTAGTTTCTGTGTAACACTTACGTACACAGATTTTGTTACCACAAAAAGGTTTCATTAGCCCGTAGGCAAAATGAAATACAAATGTCAGTTTAGCGGAAACATAGTTTTGGAAACATAGCAATGTTGTTGATGCTCTCGGTCTTTCCTGTTCTGTTCCATCGTGCACAGGCATTTTCTCCACGGGAAGTAATTTGTCAGCTCACCCCTTTCTTCTCATTTGTAAAAAGTTCACCTTTTTTTTGTTAGCTTGGCGCCCTTTTCAACTTCGCCTCAAATCCCCACGCCATTCCTTTCCCAGTTATTCCGAAACGCCTAGCCCACCTTCAACAAAGCACTAAACGCTCCTTCCATTTTTGTGCTTTGCCGAGACCGACACGAGAAAAAAAAAGATTCGCGCTGATTACCGACGAGGGCAAACGAGCTTCAGTCAATACCGAAGAGAAACAACACTGCCAAAGGCGCCGAGCTAAATGTCAGACACACTTCCTTGATGCAGGGCTAATCGTGGCTGAAACCACCATGGTCAAGAAAAAATAATTCATGTTTTGTAGTTTTTGTACTACACGTGAGGTTTACTGCCTCACACGACATAGTCTTGGGAAATAAACTGTTCGCAGTAACATATGAAAATCGAATATGATATGTTTTAAGTTGCAAGAGAATCATGAATCAGTAACTGGTATTGCGTTATAGGCCTAGTAATAGTGTTACTGCAACATATCTAATAATTTAATGAGTATCCCTACAGTAATAGAATGAATACGCAAAAGTGTTAGAAATATTAATATTTTACATCCTACTACTTATTGCTATCGTAAAAAATATCCGCTGAGCACCGATATGAAGATTTAACTTTTATTACGAATCTAAAACATAGATTGTAATTACTTCATCCAGTAGGTATTCAAATTAAAATATATGTAATAATCAGCAGAAAATTTTTCAAGTTTTATACCAAAAGTTCTTAACTAGCTGTGAAGCAAGTATTCAATTAAGTGTGAACTAAAATTAAGTGCGAACTAACTGCAAGTACATATTCGGTGAAGTGTTCTTGCATAATGTGCTTTAAATCCTTCCGGTTTTTAATTTCCTCAGTATGCGTTTTCTAGCGCTTGAAAATATGGAGTCAGATTAAATAAAAGTGAGAAAATGTATGACATTTTTATTGGCTTTGATTTGAAGACAATACGCTAACTGTTCACTTGGCACGTGAAAAATATGAGAAAACGAGACATGCGGGAAGAGCTAGACAGTATCGATGTGTGTTAGGCGATGCAACATAAGTAGTGTACTTATCGGGCTACGAGAACAATGTACACTGGAGAGCCAAAACAACTAGCATAGGCGTGCGTATGGAAATAGGTATGGAACCTATCAGAGTAACGCGATGCGGTCGGCAGCGCCTATATAATACAACAAGCATATGGCAAAGTTGTTATATCGGTTACTGCTGCTACAATGGCAGGTTATCAAGATTTAAGTGAGTTTGAACGTGGTGTTATAGTCGGCGCACGAGAAATGGGACATAGCATCTCCGAGGTAGCGATAAAATTTCGATTTTCGCGTACGACCATTTCACGAGTGTACCGTGAATATCGGAAATCCGGCAAAACATCACATCTTCGACATCGCTGCAGCCGGAAAAAGATCGTGAACGAACGGGACAAACTACTACTGACGAGAATAATTAAACGTGATAGACGTGCAACCCTTTCTCAAATTGGCGCAGATTTCAATGCTGGGGCATCAACAAGTGCCAGCTTGCGAACTATTCAACGGACCATCATTGATACAGACTTTCGGAGCCAAAGGTCCACTCGTGTACCGTTGTTGACTGCACAGCACAAAGCTTTACGCCTCGCCTGGGCCCGCCAACACCACCATTGGACTGTTGATGACTGGAAACGCGTTGCCTGGTCTGACGAGTCTCGTTTCCAATTGTATCGGGCGGAGGGACGTGTACGGGTATGGAAATATTCTCATGAATCCATGGACCCTACATGTCAACAGGGGACTTTTTAAGCTGGTGGAGGCTCTGTCATGGTATGGGACATGTGCAGTTGACGTGAAATGGGACCCCTGATACGTCTAGATACGACCCTGACAGGTGACAGATACGTAAGCATCCTGTCCGATCACCCGCAGCCATTCATGTCCATTGTGCATTCCGACGGACGTGGACAATTCCAGCAGGACAATGCGACACCCCACACGTCGAGAGTTGCTACCGAGTGGCTCCAGGAACACTTTTCTGACTTTAGATACTTCCATTGGCCACCTAAATCACCAGAAATGAACATTATTGAGCATATCTGGGATGCCTTGCATCGTGCTGTTTAGAAGAGATCTCCACCGCCTCGCACTGCTATGGATTTGTGGACTTCCCTGCTGGATTAATGGTGTGAGTTGCCTCCTTCATACCTTCAGACATTAGTCGAGCACATGCCACGTCGTCTTGCGGCACTTCTGCGTGCTCGCGGAGGCCCTACACGATATTAGGCGGGTGTACCAGTTTTTTTTTGGCTCTTCAGTGTATTTACAATGGGAGCTGTGTGGCTTGGTAGCTCGCCTGCTTCGGTTCTACTCGGAAGTGCTCGTCAGTCCTCTGTGGAGTTGAGTGGTCACATACTTAGGTTCGAATCAAGAGTGCTGGATGTTTCCGAAGGTGATCAGCAGTTGCGGCCATTAACTCTATAATCATATATGTCTGTTTCCATGAGCTGGTGGCCATATTTATTTTATAGCCACAGGATATGCCAAAAACATACATATTTAATTTAGGTTGGATTATTTTAATTTCCTGCTGAAAGTTTGTGTAGAGTACAGGTCAAGCTCTTGAGGCTATCAAGGGCCTAACGTCTCGTCGACAGAGACAGAGCAAGTTGCTCAGAGGAGCAGGAGCGGGGGAGGTATATGCCATGGTTTATAGTAACGAACCATCCCAGCATTCGCATCGAGTGATTTCGGGAAGCCATGGAAAACCGAAATCAGGATGGCCGGACCAGGAATCGAACCCAGGTTCTCTCGAATGTGAGTCTCAAGTTTTTATGGCATCAGTTCGCTTGATCGCTCTATTTTCATTTTCGATTTCAATCCTCAAATTCATACTCAATTTATCCCTTACTTATTACACACTTACTATAGTTTACTTCATTTCCCACTAGAGCATGCTGATGGAGAAAATATTTAATGATAATACCACATTGCTCACTCATGATCGGCTGTTGTTCACACATCTTGATTCTGTAGATATATGTGTACAGTGACCAGAGTCGCGCGGCATCTTAGTTCTTTGTCTCAGTGTTTCATGAGATGGAAAATTTATTATTTTTATTATTAATATTAATACCACATATTATTAGAAAGTATACCAATGTTTAAAATGGTGTTGAACAATTTCATCAATTTGAAATTTCTTTTGACTCTTAATGTGGAGTACACGAGATACAACAAAACATTTAAATGAACATTTACCTAAGCTTAATAGTTAAAATTTCATTCTGATATAGGAAAGGCAAAAAATAAATGATAAAAACTATGAAATTTTAATGGAAAAATTTAATGAAGTACTGGTTGTTTCGTAAAATATATAATAAAATCAAAATCGTCTTCTCTCTCCTGGTCTTATTAGCATTTGGTCTGGTAAGTTATATCTGGTTGCAGTATAGGGTAGTGTATTTCTCTTCTATATTAGCTCGTTGGAAAATTTGCATTAATTTTTCTCTATAAGTGACAAAACCTAACCAAGTTTTAAGTACCTGTTCGGTTCAGAGATAATGTTAAGACTATATATTTCATGAAGTTCAGAACACGACATTCTTAGCTTTTAAATAACCTAACCTCAACAGTGCTTTGAAGATATTTCATTATATTTGTTGTCACTGTTCGAGCTAGTTCTCGTTTTTTTGTTGTGAGAGTAAAATATATCATATTAGAGTAACTCGTACGGCCATAGTCGGCAGGTACCATATTTAAACGAGGCTATTGCGACAGGAATCTTAGTACAATAATGGCTAGGTTATCTGTATTTATGATGATGTAGTGCTTAATATTGTTATGAAAAATAATTCTTCTTTCTGATAGTATGACATGTAGGTTAGATTTTAGTGACTATGGCATTACTATTTGCTGAAAAACAAACATTCGTAGATTGTCAAAAGACAAAACCATACCCGTGCAATGTCATGTACTTGATCTAGTGTAATATAAGCATATAAAGATTATTAGTACTGTACATGGGTTTTAAAAGCTTTTGCGTGTGAGACACATATAATGAGTTTGAGAAATATATCGTTATTTTTATTTCCTAAAACCTGCATTAGTTGTTTATAGCAACTATAGATTATTCACAATCAATACAACACTGTACATGGAGAGTCCCTCACAAACATTCCATACAGTCATTATCAACACATCTCCCCTTTCTTAAAGGTCCCAACATTGCACAGGTTAAGGAACTTTACTGCCTCTCCGAAGGCCTTCGGTACTTTCGACGGTATCAGTAGGTTCTAGATTCTGATAATAATTAGGGTTGGCACATGTTGGAAGAACAGGTTCCTCGACAGTTTTGGTCTCACTATCACCACTACTTACAGGCATTACATTGGCTTTTTGATCGCATTGTCTTCTCGAAAGTTGGAGGAAGGATCTGTCACGACGGAAATTCTCTTCTTCGGTTCTAACTACGTAAGGACGAGGAATTTTTTTGATGTTGTACAGTAGCACCTTCCTGTCGCTTATCAGTTATAAAGACATTGCTACCAGTAGATAGCTCTGTTAGGGTCTTGACTGCATGACGATGTTTAAGTTATTCTTTTGATGCTGAATTCTATGTTGAATTACCAATATTTATTAAAAATAATAGACGTTGCATTAATGTAAACAATTTCATATAGTAAATTTAAATGTGAAAAGCAACAAAATTTGAGATGTTTTAAATATGCTTGAGAAAGTATTTTAAATTCATTCGATAAAAAATTCTAATCAACCTTTACAATACGCCATTACAAAATACGAATTATTAAAAATGAGTTATCCTATTGAATTAAATTTAAATNTAATCAACCTTTACAATACGCCATTACAAAATACGAATTATTAAAAATGAGTTATCCTATTGAATTAAATTTAAATAGTATCAATATATGCGAATAATTTTTAAATATTTCGATTGATATACAGATTTGAAGATACAGCAGTTGAGTAATTACATTCAAGTGAAAAATATAAGAAAATGAAGAATCATGTCAATTTATTATTATATAAAAATCATATTGTTTGAATAAAAAATCTTAGTGCGTTATTAAATAATAAGGTTCATAAAAGAGAAAATACTTATCATAAATGTCTGGAATGTGATTCTAAATTTGAAATTGAAGTTAAATTAAATGAACACATTGAATTTTGCATCTTTCAAAACAGAAAATTAGAATGCCCCCTAAACATATTATTAGAAATTATACCAATATTTAAAATGGTGCAGAACAATTTCATCTATTTGAAATTTCCCTTGACTTTGAATGTGCACTTCACCAGATAAATGAACAAATAACCGATACAGCAAAACGTTTAGACCAACAGTTACTTGATAGTGAAAATGTCATTCTGATATAGGTAAGGTAACAATAAGATAAGAAAATGAAGACATTTTAATAATATAAATAATAAAGCACTAGTCGTTTCGTAAAATATACAATCAAATTTGCAAAAGAAGAAAGGTTATTATGGGACGGAAAAAAAAATTATTAGGAAAATATATAAACACCAAACATTGCTATATTTGTGGAATAGAAATCAGTATGGAAATAAAAAAATCGTTATCATAATCATGTGACAGGGAACTTCAGAGGTGCGGTCAGTAGGAAATGTAATTTAAAACTAAGGTTAAAACTCTTTATTATGGTAATAATACACAACTCTAGATATGATTCAATGTTATTCTTACGATGGATATTAACACTAAGTGAAAATTATTCAGACATAAATATTATACCAAAAACTTCTGAAGACTGTATTGGAATTGATAAGAAATTAGTTATTGAGCATTATAAAAAAACACGTGGTGCATCATTCTGCAAATATTGTAAAACTAAGTTTTATGATGCAATAATTGAAAAATGTCCTATACAAAAATGGAAGGAGACTTACTATGTGTAGTTATTGAATTTAGGTTCAGTGATACATTCAGATTCATAAGTACATCCTTAGATAAAAAAGTAAACAATTTTGTAGAGGTAAATTATTATTATTGTTCAAAATGTAAATCGAAACATAATATTACCAATGTTGAATTACTTCCAATCTACTACAATGCAATACTAAAAATAACAGCTCTCTGTAAAAAGTGTGTGGTAATAAAGTCAGTACTAAATTCGAAAATATATTAACTAAATTTAAATCAGAATATCTAAATTTGGTTTTAAGAAAATGTGTATATCCATATGAATGTGTAGATAGTCATTCTAAATTTAATGAGCAACTTCCAGAAAACAAAAGTGATTTGTATTCAACATTAATTAATAAAAATATAAAAGATTCAGAATTAAAATTTGTAAAGAGAGTGAAAAAACATTTTAACTGAAAAACTTTTGGTGATTACTATGACTTATACATATTTGGAATTAGGTACAATACTCCTAAAGAACCGTTATAAGAACTATACACTAGATCCTACCGATTATATTTCTGCTCCAAATTTAGCAAATGCGGCATAATTAAAAAGAAACCAGACAAAAACTACAATTAACTACAGATCAAGACACATATNCCAAATTTAGCAAATGCGGCATAATTAAAAAGAAACCAGACAAAAACTACAATTAACTACAGATCAAGACACATATGAAATATATGAAAGAGAAAGTATGACGCTGCCTCCCTGTGATATGAGATACATCGAGGGTCATAGGGTCCGAGTTATTTTTACCAAGCACTGACTATTGGGTGCCTTGTGTGTTGAGGGGTAGGACAATAATGTAGTCACTCGGTNCAAATTTAGCAAATGCGGCATAATTAAAAAGAAACCAGACAAAAACTACAATTAACTACAGATCAAGACACATATTGAAAGAGAAAGTATGACGCTGCCTCCCTGTGATATGAGATACATCGAGGGTCATAGGGTTCGAGTTATTTTTACCAAGCACTGACTATTGGGTGCCTTGCGTGTTGAGGGGTAGGACAATAATGTAGTCACTCGGTNCGAGTTATTTTTACCAAGCACTGACTATTGGGTGCCTTGCGTGTTGAGGGGTAGGACAATAATGTAGTCACTCGGTGTTTCAGTTGACTGGGTTATATTTGTCTCAAATATCATACACATCCTTTACCGGAAATTAACACATCCTTTTCCGGAAACAAACACATACTTTACCGGAAATTAACACATATTTTACTGACCCTGCGAGTTGTGAGCCTGAAGGGCGGCTTTAAATTTCTTGTGCTACTATTGCCGATGTTGTAGGGAACGCTAGACGTAGGGACTTGTTTCTTGTGTGACGGACGCTGATATTTAGCTGTATTGGAAGTTCTGGGTGATCCGGCGGTAGATTGAGGTCTGGTAAGCTGGATGGANACGGACGCTGATATTTAGCTGTATTGGAAGTTCTGGGTGATCCGGCGGTAGATTGAGGTCTGGTAAGCTGGATGGAATTTAACAGGTCCTCGGTTGTCTTGTTGATGTGTACTGCTCTCCACGACTGGCTGATTCCACGATACGACTGACTAACTCTTCTCTCGGCATGGTGCCCTTCGTTCAGGCTACCACTCGACTCCTGCTCTCGGTATCGCACTCTGCGTGACGACTTGGTGCTCCTGGCGAGCCCTCACCCCTCGCGGTGTGGCCGCAGCACACTGACTATACATCACTGATTCTGCCAGGGTCTGAACCCCGGCCTCGGTTGACTGACTCAACAGACTGCCTCGCGTCTCGGCGTGGTGATACGACTGAAACGACTGATCTCGACGTGGGGGCTCTGGCAAGCCCCCCACCCGATGGTCGCCTCTCGGCATGACGACTAATTCCAACTGATCTCCTGATCCGACTGATCTCATGAACTTCTGATCCGACTGATCCCCTCCTCTACCTGTCGGG
>NQII01007581.1:49086-85205 GCA_002778355.1 Clitarchus hookeri
AGCGGCGCTACTAAATATTAACAATGCAGCACACGTCAAGTAAATGTGGTATTCCAATGATGACAATTATATATGCAGTAGCAAATAGTTGTTATTGCTATGATGGAAAATATGGTAAAACAGTAAAGCTATCTAAAGAAAAAGCAATTGAAAAAGTGATACATAATAGTCAAAATTTGAGTTAAAATATGTATTTGAATGTTAATAACCTACATGGTATGCATTGAGCCAACCACTTCCAGTTGGGCGCTTTTAAATTATACTAAAGTAACTAATAAAAATTACAACAAAAACAACCCAAACCAAATTATTTTACCACAGATAAAATATTAAATCTAAAAGAAGACAAAGAATAGGAATATAAATCTGGTGTTGCTTTGGGTATCCCTCATGAACTACATGAAAAATTTGAAGATTATAGAATATTATTAGTTCATTGCTCTCCAGATTATGATGAATTATCAACTTATCAAAAATTATTAATTGATAAACATATAGGAAATAAACCAAAGGACAAAAAACGATTGAATACACTCAAACCGAAAATGAACTATGTAATTGATTTTCGAATGTTGAAAAAATGTATCAATAAAGGAATTATTTTAAAATAATTAAAGAATTGTATCCTTTTTGAACAGAAAGCATGGTTAAAAATTTGTATAGAAGAGAATACAAAGTTAAGAGAGGAAGCTAAAAATTAATCCCAAAAATACATTTTTAATCTTATGAATAATGCAGTTTATGAAAATAATATGGTTAATGTTTGAAAGAAGTGTAATTTAAAATTAATAAATTCATAAAAAATTTCTAATGAACATAAGGATAATTAAACTAGAACTATAAGTAGAATAATTTGGCTGACTTTGTGGCAAGGGGATGAGGGATATAAGCGTCGGAGCTGTTCATGCTCTATCATTCCAGTACCCCGGCAGACATTTTTCCCCAAAAGGTTCCTTTTTTTTTCCCTCAAAATAGACAATTTATCCTCAAAATCGACTAAATTTCCCTCAAACTTTCCCCTTTCCCCTGAAAATGTACCTTTTTCCCTCAAAACCCCCCAAAATATCCCCAGTTGCAAAAACGATTCCCCGAAAGGCACTTTTCGACCCATCAGAAGGATTTGGGGGGATCGCTTTTGAGAGCAGAACAGTGGCGGCCATTTTGGTTTTATAGGCATAGGGTATGTCAAATCGATACATGGGATCTGGGATCTGGGATTGAATGNAGTGGCGGCCATTTTGGTTTTATAGGCATAGGGTATGTCAAATCGATACATGGGATCTGGGATCTGGGATTGAATGCAACCATCAGCCATCTTGGTTCTGTCAACCATCTTAGCTGCTACATTGGATCCCGGTGACCTTAACCTACACCTCGTAACCTTAAATGAACTTGTACCCAAAAAAAATGCCGAAAAAGTTATAAAAAATTAACAAAAATTCCTCAAATTTTTATTAAAAATTATTAAAAATTATAAATGAAGTTTTTATTTTGAAAACATGGATTTCCAGAGGTCACTCCCAGCACCACGTCCAGCAGACGACTGACCCTCCTCCAATCAANAGTGGCGGCCATTTTGGTTTTATAGGCATAGGGTATGTCAAATCGATACATGGGATCTGGGATCTGGGATTGAATCCAACCATCAGCCATCTTGGTTCTGTCAACCATCGTAGCTGCTACATTGGATCCCGGTGACCTTAACCTTCACCTCGTAACCTTAAATGAACTTGTACCCAAAAAAAATGCCGAAAAAGTTATAAAAAATTAACAAAAATTCCTCAAATTTTTATTAAAAATTATTAAAAATTATAAATGAAGTTGTTATTTTGAAAACATGGATTTCCAGAGGTCACTCCCAGCACCACGTCCAGCAGACGACTGACCCTCCTCCAATCAANTTATTTTGAAAACATGGATTTCCAGAGGTCACTCCCAGCACCACGTCCAGCAGACGACTGACCCTCCTCCAATCAATCACATTGTCTTAACATGCCCTACTCTACCAATGTTTCTCATTGGTTAATTAGTCCGCAGGGCCTCCACCCCCCCAGCGATACTCATTCTTCCATACTTGATTTTTTAGTTTGTAATTTCTTTATACATTTCTGGAGTCCGCCAACTTGTATTTCATTTTTTTTCATTTTCAACACCTCGGTGGCGCTATTTTCTCGATTTACGAACAAGGCGAACTGGCTATTTAACCACCAGGTGGCAGCCATATTTGTTAATGTTTATTAACGTATAGGTTGTACTGTCAGTGCTTTCCATACTTGATTCTATTTTCAACGTTTAGGTAGTGCTAATTGATCGATTATGCCGCCTGCTAGTGGCCTGTAACGAATGGTGATGTTGACTATTCCTGAAAAGTACGTTAACTGTCATATTATTATTTTTTGTTTTGGTTTTCAACATAAGCATTTTTATTAAAAATATTTTTTATATAAAGTAGAGGGGTTTTAAAATAAATTAAATGTAAAATATTATTTTAAACCATTTATTTAGTAATGTACAAAATGAGAAAACACATATACACAGGTTTATTAATTGAAATGTCCTCATCGTCGACCCAGGAATTGTAGCGGGCTGGGAAACTCAACCACTTGACATACGACCATCCATTATTCCGTTGCAGCGCCTTCTCAACCAAATACATATCTGGGAACTTTGTAGGCAGAATCTCCTCTGTGTAGAAACCACCATGGATGGGAATGTTATTCAGATCCTCTAGAAAGTAAGTCCTCGGAGCATATTTGCGTATACGTCGCNGAAACCACCATGGATGGGAATGTTATTCAGATCCTCTAGAAAGTAAGTCCTCGGAGCATATTTGCGTATACGTCGTGCAAGAAGGAGTTCGGGGCTCCAATTCGCAGTGAACCCTTTCTCGAATATACCTTTCTGTTTGGAGATGCGCACCAGGTCACCAACCTTGGCTTAAGGATTGCGTGGGTCTCTCATTTTAACGTCACTGTTCAATGTTCGAAGCAGGAAGTCGTCTTTCACGTCTTCGGGTTTCATGCGAGTGGTAGAATTATACTCGCGGACGGGTTACGGGAGTATATCAAACCACTTGTAGCTGCCTTTCGCAGTGAAATGCCACCACATTTTCACCTTCAGAGTCTTGTTCAACCTCTCGACAATAGAAGCTTTGAGATTGCTGTATGTGGAATAATGATTGATGTTATGTTTCTTCATCAGGGCCTTGAGTTTCGCATTGTAGAATTCCTTGCCCTGGTCGGTTTGCCTATTAGTCGGGATGCGTCCTTCGCCCAACACATCAGCCTTGGCCTCGGTGACATCATGTGCATTCTTAAACTTGACAAGCCTCGCCCAGGCGAATTTGCTATATGCATCGATGACTGTCAGCATGCATTTGTAGCCCTTGTTGACCCGAGCATATGGTACCATTTTGACGAGGTCAGCTTGAGAAAGGTATTTCATCCTGAAAATTATGTCCTTGCAGCGGTGGTAGTTGCATCTCGCAGATGAGTACAGTTCATTGACGATTCCCAATCGACTCGTTCTATGTAGCTTCCTTCCTTCAGTTCTCCAATGATTGAAATCATCTCGTTAAGGTAGGAGTAATTTCCAACTCTTTGCGAAGCGAGAAGTAGCTGCAGCCTATCGGCCAGCTCGTTCGGTTCGTCCCGGAATATGTAGTCGGTGTTCTTGTCGTCGTCTATCTTATTTAAACCTTCGCTGTTTTTCAGTGCTAGGCCGCTGTAGAGGTCTGCGAGAAAGTAGATTTTCTTATGATATTCGCTTTTATAAACGCCTCTCTGGGGATCATTATCTTGGTAAAGTGCACGCGTGAGTTCGAGCAAAGTCTTGTATTCCAGCAGGTAGGATTCTGTACACTCCCTGGGCTCCTAGCGAAATTGAAGTTCATATAGCCCAGGAGTTCAACGTGTCTTGAAATCGCCTACTTGGATGTTCCCATCAGGTAGAAATTCTATTTCATCACCATCGAGGAAAGATATATCATTATGCCTGTATATGCCATACGTCATATCATTATTGGGAGATGTGTACAATCGTAGATGCCAGCGGACCAGAGCATTGGGTTTGAAGACTCTCTTCCGTACTTTTATTTTGTGTTGCAAAACTGCATCCGATCCATTGTCCCGATCTGCTTGTACATCATGTTTTCACTTCTTTATAGACTCAACCGTATCGTAAAAATAAATGGCGTGTGGGGAGTGCACCCAGGGCAAGGCAACACCCTCCGAGTGACGGTCTTTCCAGCTGGGACCCATAGGTGACCGTCATCCCCGGGCATGAAAGAAATGAAACCCTAGAATGGAGCGGCGCTAGAATGCAAGGGCGGGGGAAACGGGAGTACCCCGAGAAAACCCGCTGGCAAGCGGCATCGTCCAGCACGATTCCCACATTCGAAAATCCGGGAGTGAACCCACCGGGGATCGAGCCCGGATCACCATGGTGGGAGGCGAGCGCCCTGGACACTACGCCACCGCTGCCCCTAGCAGTATCGTAAATTTCGGTCTTTACGACTACAGGTACTCTATCGCTCTTCCTGAGTACATCGAGACGACGAGTTATGGACTTAAAAATTTCATCATTTATAAGGTCGCATGGAATTCTGGCTCTCTTGGCGATCAAATACTTCAAGCGAACAGACTGCATCGTCCGATGCAGGTCGCAGGCAATGTCCAACATCACACTGAATAAAAATTGTTATTGTTGCTCTCTTTTATAGGTTTAGTTTTGGATCTCCGCCAAAATACTTTCGATCTTACCCAGGCATTCGCTGCAGATATTCAATATATATCCTTGCTGTAATTTTGAATATCTGTTTTCGTGGCGAGGTGGGAAATCAAGATAGTGAATGTACATGTAATATATCCTTCCAGGTTTTTCAGATTCTCTTCATTTTGCGCAGGTGCCACATTCCATCTGTCCATAATTTGCATTTGAACACTCACTACGTGCTCGTCCATGGCCACCATATCTCGGATGATCTCCGTATTCACACGCTCCATCTTCGCCCCGAGCTCGGACAGGTAGTTTTGAAAGAATGTGTTTTGTTCGGTCAACATACTGCGCAATTCCGAGATGATGCCATTACCAGTTTCGAGGACGAAATGTTTAGTAGCAACATTCTCGGATCGCTCAGGTTCACCAACATTTCGAATTATTCTTTTACCAGCATCACAAGTTCCATCGTTTTTTTTTGTACGAGACAACCTCCATCTTCGTCTTTGTCAAGACGCAGCTTGAGGCTACTTTACCCAAATTCGATATGCTGTATCTTATTCTCGACAGTCGGCGATGAACGGATCGAACTAGTGTTGGGAAAGGAGCGGAGACTCCTATGAATAAATGCGGTGGTATGAGTGATACGTCATCTCCGGTTATCTCCGGTAGTTAACCGGTTTTCCGTAACCAATCGGTGGACCGGAGGGAATACTGCGACAGGAAAAAAGGAGGGGAAGAAAGACTGAATGCAATGCTCTCTACCTTCAACATTCACTATGCTAGTATTCACTACTCAACACAACACAAGTAGCTGTTCTCCGATGAGGTAGTGGTCGAACAGCAACTGAAAATGAAGTTTACTATTGTTTATAGTAAAGCTGGGCAAGTTTGAGTTCAATGCGACAAAATCAGGGCGAAGTACAATAATAATTCAATATACTTATTTGTCTGTTTAATGGGTTTTCAACAGGGATAATTTAACAAAGTGTAATATAAGGTTTTTGTGCATGTTCACAGTACCTAATCGATTATACAGAGTGTACACATATTTAATATTAAAGGTGCACATAATGCCAAGAAAACCATCAGATGCCTGGCACTTCTTTGAAGTGGATGAACAAAAAAAAAAATAAAGCAAAGTGCAAACTTTGCGGTAATATTTATGCTACTGTAGGTGGGATGTCGAACTTGATGGTCATTTTAAATGGGCGGATACGAAGAACCTCGATGAGGTGGCCACAATTACGGGTAGCAGCAGTGCTTTTGCTGTACCAGTATATGGTTTCAACAAAGAAGATAAAAATAAATTGGATCAAAGTTTGACCATGTTCGTGGCGACTAGCATGCAACCCTTATCTGTTGTAGAGGAGAAAGGTTTCAAAATATTTATACACTATTTAAATCCTCGGTACGAACTTCCATGTCGCCACACTCTGTCGGAGGTACGTACATATAATGCACCACTTCTGTGTAAGTAATGTATATATTGAGGAATACTGGTTACATTTACAACGTTCATAATATGTGAACAAAGGTTCGTGTGTTTTAACAACCTGTTTCACATATTCATGCCCAAAATCTATGAAGATATCAAGGCATAAGATGCTAGCGATTTGGCAAAAGCCAAGAATTTCGCGCTTACTAGTGACTGCTGGATGTCGAATAGGCAGGACAGTTATTTGACTGTGATGATCCATTTCGTAATCAACGGAGAATTTACTTCTGCTTCTCTTGACACATCAGCCATTACAGGAGGACACACAGCTGTAGACCTGGCCAATAACATTTCGAATGTGTTATCTTCTTTGGGGTTAGTGGGCAAGGTACCTGATAAAACAACATACAATGCCACTAACATCACAGCAGTGATTAAAAGTTCGAACATCCGGCACGTCCCATGTTCTGCACATACACTTAATCTAGTGGTAAATAACAGAATCGTCAAAACAGAGCGTCGTAATGCGCTACTCTGTATATGTTCTGATATTGTCAGGCCTTTAAAGTAAGTGTGTTTTAAGGCTAAGGTTACAATTATTTGTATGCCCCGGCATTGCTTTGTGATCAAGGAGTATTAGCGTTAATTTCTAGTTCATTTTCCCCAATTAGCTTTAATTATTTATCTATTAATTGTGAAAGTTTATTACTAGACAAAGTAATGTAGATAAAGACAAACTAAGAAAGATCCAAAGGGAGGCAGGTGGTCCATAGTTGAGAGTCGTCCAGCAATTTGCAACGTGCTGGAACAGTGAATTATTTATGATCCACAGGTTTTTGGAAGCAAAGCATTATATCGTACAAGCACTTACGGACATCGTAAACCCCCCCCCCCACTTTAACAGGTGGGGAACTATACTTTTATGTTGCTGTATGCAATGTTTTTATTTCAGAGATATATTACAATTATTATTTCAGCCGAGGAATGGAATATTCTTGAAGAAACAGCAGTAATCCTATCTCCGTTAAGAAGATGATTGTGATGTTTTCAGGGGACGCAACATTACCTCATTAAAGATAATTTCTCTTGTGCAGGGCCTCTTTTGTCAAATTTCTGGAGTACCTCCGATATTGGGAAGGATTTCTAAATCAATGTTTTGGGAGCTGCAAGAGAAAGACTATTCCAATATGAAAACCACTGGATTGCTCGAGGATCAACTCTCTTAGGTTCTAGATTTAAAAAACTGCCTTTCGAGTAGTCGAATATGCAGAAGAAGCGCATATTCAGGGCAGTAAACGTATTTCACTTATTTAATGACACACTTATACACTGAAGAGTAAAAAAAAACTGGTATGGGAGTGCGTATGCAAATAACAGAGGTATGGAACCAATCAGAGTAACGCGATGTGGTCGGCAGCTAGATCGGTTACTGCTGCTACAATTGAAAGTTATGAAGATTTCAGTGAGTTTGATCGTGGTTTTATAGTCGGCGCACGAGAGATGGGACATAGCATCTCCGAGGTAGCGATAAAATTTGGATTTTCGCGTACGACCATTTCACGAGTGTCCGTGAATGTCGGGAATCCGGTAAAACATCACATCTACGACATCGCTGCTGCCGGAAAAAGATCGTGAACGAACGGGACAAACGACGACTGACGAGAATAATTAAACATGACAGACATGCAACCCTTTCTCAAATTGGCACAGATTTCAATGCTGGGGCATCAACAAGTGCTAGCGTGCGAACATCATTGATATGGGCTTTCGGAGCCGAAGGCCCACTCGTCTACCGTTGTTGACTGCACGACACAAAACTTTACGCCTCGCCTAGGCCCGCCAACACCGCCATTGGTCTGTTGATGAACGGAAACACGTTGTCTCGTCTGACGAGTCTCGTTTCTAATTGTATCCGGCGGATGGACGTGTACAGGTATGGAGACATCCTCATGAATCCATGGACCCTACATGTCAACAGGGGACTTTTCAAGCGGGTGGAGGCTCTGTCATGGTATGGAGGCGTGTGCAGTTGGCATGAAAGGGACCCCTGATACGTCTAGATACGACTCAGACAGGTGACAGACACGTAAGCATCCTGTCCGATCATCTGCACCCATTCATGTCCATTGTGCATTCCGACGGACGTGGAAAATTCCAGCAGGACAATGCTACACCCACATGTCGAGAGTTGCTACTGAGTGGCTCCAGGAACTCTTCTGACTTTAGACACTTCCATTGGCCACCTACATCACCAGACATGAAAATTATTGAGCGTATCTGGGATGCCTTACAACGTGCTGTTCAGAAGAGATTTCCACCTCCTCACACTCCTATGGATTTGTGGACTGCCCCTGCAGGATTAATGGTGTGAGTTGCCTCCTTCATACCTTGAGACATTAGTCGAGTCCATGCTACGTCGCCTTGCGGCACTTCTACATGCTCGCGGGGGCCTTACACGATATTAGGTAGGTGTACCAGGTTTTTTGGCTTTTCAGTGTATATACCGAGTGGAGTGATGCAGTGGTAACTCACTGGACTCGCATTCGGGAGGACCCGGGTACGATTTACAGTCCGGCTATTCTTATTTCGGTTTTCCATGGTTACCCAAAATCACTCCAGGCGAATGCTGGATGGGTCATTAACAAAATCCATGGGCGATTCCTTCCCATTCCTCCCCCAATGCCTCTTCCCTGAGTAACTTGCTCCGTCTTTAATGACCTCGTTATCAACGAGGCGTTAAGCCGAACTACTACCAACATACACTACGTGAATATGATGTGAAACACTCTGGTTAGCTCTTTCTCACTTTTAAAGTAAATGCACAATAAAGATGGAAAATTATTATTCGGATATGAAACATTTCTTAAATGCTATTCGTAAGCAGACATCACTCAACCACATTGAACAGTTTATAAATTATATGTATAAGAATGAATCTCTGGCGTGTGTAACCCATAAGGTTAGGCTTCATTAAACTTTTTTGCAGATAATATTAGTTCCGTGTCAAAATTTCTGTTTACAAGTAATTATTGACAGTGTTTGGTTACAGTAAATTTACATTTAAATAGTTGTTTAACAATTTTGTGCTCAATCTTCACTGTGTGTTGTTTGCTAGTTGTAAAATGTCAAGACCATATTTGTATTTTATCAATGTGCTTATTCCTATTTTGCAACCAGCAAATAACGCACAATAAAAATTGGACACAAACATATTTAACAACTTGTCAAATGTAAATTTTCTACTATCCAATATTTTCAATAATTGAATGGAAACTGAAATTCTGACAAGGAAATGAAGAACGCCCATGTGATAGGCGAAGCCAAGCCTTAAACTACAGAACAGTGAGCAGATTTTCACTTTCATGTCCCTGCACAAAGTGATGTCAACTAATGTGATGGAATGCATCTTCTACTATTTACATCTTCGGCTGGGTCATTCCCGGATTTTCGCATGTGGGAATCGTGCCGAAAGATGCCGCTGATAGGGTTTTCTCTGGGATTACCCGTTTCCCCCGCCCCTTTATTCCAGCACTGCTCCATACTCACCCCAATCACCCTCATCGACTCTCAAGGCCTCACTGTTAAGAGCCGCCAAAATATTTTCACTCAATTATACTATTTACGAAGTACACGAATGAATGCATGGTGAAATAGTGAAATTTTTGAGAAGGCTAGTCGGACCTATTTGATTTGAGGAAAAATAATATTGCGAAATGGCAAAACAATTTTTATTTAGGCCTTAATTAAATTATTCGGAGCTACAAAGTAAATCATTCGTGACGAACACTAACATTNAAATTGGATCAAAGTTTGACCATGTTCGTGGCGACTAGCATGCAACCCTTATCTGTTGTAGAGGAGAAAGGTTTCAAAATATTTATACACTATTTAAATCCTCGGTACGAACTTCCATGTCGCCACACTCTGTCGGAGGTACGTACATATAATGCACCACTTCTGTGTAAGTAATGTATATATTGAGNCTTCCATGTCGCCACACTCTGTCGGAGGTACGTACATATAATGCACCACTTCTGTGTAAGTAATGTATATATTGAAGAATACTGGTTACATTTACAACGTTCATAATATGTGAACAAAGGTTCGTGTATTTTAACAACCTGTTTCACATATTCATGCCCAAAATCTATGAAGATATCAAGGCATAAGATGCTAGCGATTTGGCAAAAGCCAAGAATTTCGCGCTTACTAGTGACTGCTGGATGTCGAATAGGCAGGACAGTTATTTGACTGTGATGATCCATTTCGTAATCAACGGAGAATTTACTTCTGCTTCTCTTGACACATCAGCCATTACAGGAGGACACACAGCTGTAGACCTGGCCAATAACATTTCGAATGTGTTATCTTCTTTGGGGATAGTGGGCAAGGTACCTTATAAAACAACATACAATGCCACTAACATCACAGCAGTGATTAAAAGTTCGAACATCCGGCACGTCCCATGTTCTGCACATACACTTAATCTAGTGGTAAATAACAGCATCGTCAAAACAGAGCGTCGTAATGCGCTACTCTGTATATGTTCTGATATTGTCAGGCATTTAAAGTAAGTGTGTTTTAAGGCTAAGGTTACAATTATTTGTATGCCCCGGCATTGCTTTGTGATCAAGGAGTATTAGCGTTAATTTCTAGTTCATTTTCCCCAATTAGCTTTAATTATTTATCTATTAATTGTGAAAGTTTATTACTAGACAAAGTAATGTAGATAAAGACAAACTAAGAAAGATCCAAAGGGAGGCAGGTGGTCCATAGTTGAGAGTCGTCCAGCAATTTGCAACGTGCTGGAACAGTGAATTATTTATGATCCACAGGTTTTTGGAAGCAAAGCATTATATCGTACAAGCACTTACGGACATCGTAAACCCCCCCCCCCACTTTAACAGGTGGGGAACTATACTTTTATGTTGCTGTATGCAATGTTTTTATTTCAGAGATATATTACAATTATTATTTCAGCCGAGGAATGGAATATTCTTGAAGAAACAGCAGTAATCCTATCTCCGTTAAGAAGATGATTGTGTTGTTGTCAGGGGACGCAACATTACCTCATTAAAGATAATTCCTCTTGTGCAGGGCCTCTTTTATCAAATTTCTGGAGTACCTCCGAAATTGGGAAGGATTTCTAAATCAATGTTTTGGGAGCTGCAAGAGAAAGACTATTCCAATATGAAAACCACTGGATTGCTCTCTTAGGGTCTAGATTTAAAAAAACTGTCTTTCGAGTAGTCGAATATGCAGAAGAAGCGCATATTCAGGTCAGTAAACGTATTTCACTTATTTAATGACACACTTATACACTGAAGAGTAAAAAAAACTGGTATGGGAGTGCGTATGCAAATAACAGAGGTATGGAACCAATCAGAGTAACGCGATGTGGTCGGCAGCTAGATCGGTTACTGCTGCTACAATTGCAGGTTATGAAGATTTCAGTGAGTTTGAACGTGGTGTTATAGTCGGCGCACGAGAGATGGGACATAGCATCTCCAAGGTAGCGATAAAATTTGGATTTTCGCTTACGACCATTTCACGAGTGTCCCGTGAATATCGGGAATCCGGTAAAATATCACATCTTCGACATCGTTGCAGCCGGAAAAAGATCGTGAAAGAACGGGACAAACGATGACTGAAGTGAATCATTAGACGTGACAGACGTTCAACCCTTTCTCAAATTGGCGCAGNCCGGGAATGTCGGGAATCCGGTAAAACATCACATCTACGACATCGCTGCGGCCGGAAAAAGATCGTGAACGAACGGGACAAACGACGACTGACGAGAATAATTAAACGTGACAGACATGCAACCCTTTCTCAAATTGGCACAGATTTCAATGCTGGGGCATCAACAAGTGCTAGCGTGCGAACATTATTGATATGGGCTTTCGGAGCCGAAGGCCCACTCGTCTACCGTTGTTGACTGCACGACACAAAACTTTACGCCTCGCCTAGGCCCGCCAACACCGCCATTGGACTGTTGATGAATGGAAACACGTTGTCTCGTCTGACGAGTCTCGTTTCTAATTGTATCGGGCGGATGGACGTGTACAGGTATGGAGACATCCTCATGAATCCATGGACCCTACATGTCAACAGGGCACTTTTCAAGCGGGTGGAGGCTCTGTCATGGTATGGGACGTGTACAGTTGGCGTGAAATGNTTTCAAGCGGGTGGAGGCTCTGTCATGGTATGGGACGTGTACAGTTGGCGTGAAATGGGACCCCTGATACATCTAGATACGACTCTGACAGGTGACAGATACGTAAGCATTCTGTCCGATCACCTGCACCCATTCATGTCCATTGTGCATTCCGACGAACGTGGACAATTCCAACAGGGCAATGCGACACCCCACACGTCGAGAGTTGCTAACGAGTGACTTCAGGAACACTCTTCTGACTTTAGACACTTCCATTGGCCACCTACATCACCAGACATGAAAATTATTGTGCGTATCTGGGATGCCTTACAACGTGCTATTCAGAAGAGATTTCCACCTCCTCACACTCCTATGGATTTGTGGACTGCCCCTGCAGGATTAATGTTGTGAGTTGCCTCCTTCATACCTTCAGACATTAGTCGAGTCCATGCCACGTCGCCTTGCGGCACTTCTACGTGCTCGCGGGGGCCTTACACGATATTAGGTAGGTGTACCAGGTTTTTTGGCTTTTCAGTGTATATACCGAGTGGAGTGGTGCAGTGGTAACTCACTGGACTCGCATTCGGGAGGACCCGGGTACGATTTACAGTCCGGCTATTCTTATTTCGGCTTTCCATGGTTACCCAAAATCACTCCAGGCGAATGCTGGATGGGTCATTAACAAAATCCATGGGCGATTCCTTCCCATTCCTCCCCCAATGCCTCTTCCCTGAGTAACTTGCTCCGTCTTTAATGACCTCGTTATCAACGAGGCGTTAAGCCAAACTACTACCAACATACACTACGTGAATATGATGTGAAACACTCTGGTTAGCTCTTTCTCACTTTTAAAGTAAATGCACAATAAAGATGGAAAATTATTATTCGGATATGAAACATTTCTTAAATGCTATTCGTAAGCAGACATCACTCAACCACATTGAACAGTTTATAAATTATATGTATAAGAATGAATCTCTGGCGTGTGTAACCCATAAGGTTAGGCTTCATTAAACTTTTTTGCAGATAATATTAGTTCCGTGTCAAAATTTCTGTTTACAAGTAATTATTGACAGTGTTTGGTTACAGTAAATTTACATTTAAATAGTTGTTTAACAATTTTGTGCTCAATCTTCACTGTGTGTTGTTTGCTAGTTGTAAAATGTCAAGACCATATTTGTATTTTATCAATGTGCTTATTCCTATTTTGCAACCAGCAAATAACGCACAATAAAAATTGGACACAAACATATTTAACAACTTGTAAAATGTAAATTTTCTACTATCCAATATTTTCAATAATTTAATGGAAACTGAAATTCTGACAAGGAAATGAAGAACGCCCACGTGATAGGAGAAGCCAAGCCTTAAACTACAGAACAGTGAGCAGATTTTCACTTTCATGTCCCTGCTCAAAGTGATGTCAACTAATGTGATGGAATGAATCTTCTACTATTTACATCTTCGGCTGGGTCATTCCCGGATTTTCTCATGTGGGAATCGTGCCGAAAGATGCCGCTGATCGGGTTTTCTCTGGGATTACCCGTTTCCCCCGCCCCTTTATTCCGGCACTGCTCCATACTCACCCCAATCACCCTCATCGGTTCTCAAGGCCTCACTGTTAAGAGCCGCCAAAATATTTTCACTCAATTATACTATTTGCGAAGTACACGAATGAATGTATGGTGCAATAGTGAAATTTTTGAGAAGGCTAGTCGGACCTATTTGATTTGAGGAAAAATAATATTGCGAAATGGTAAAACAATTTTTATTTAGGCCTTAATTAAATTATTCGGAGCTACAAAGTAAATCATTCGTGACGAACACTAACATTNAAAACAATTTTTATTTAGGCCTTAATTAAATTATTCGGAGCTACAAAGTAAATCATTCGTGACGAACACTAACATTTTCATTTAACATTTATTCTAAAGAAAAAACAGGGAAACTATGAATAAATGTGAAAGCAAAGGGCGAAAAGGGAAGAGAAATGCAAAGGAGCTCGTCACCACGAAGTAGAAAAGCTCGATAAATTGTAGCGAGGAAACAGGCTTTCATTATTCTGTTAGGCCCCGCCAGGCCTGAAGGGGTTTAACGGCGCACATAGCAGCGGGGGGAAGAAGACATCGGAAAGAATATTGTTCAATTGTTCGTAATATGGTTGAAATTTAATTAAAAACAGGAGCAGAAAAAGGACGAGGGGGAACGGGAAGATGGAATTAGTGGACGGCAGAAAGACACAGATATACCGAGTTGGTCGTTGTGCTAGCTCGCCGCTCTCACAAGCAGAGCCGTGTCGATGTACCCCCCCCCCTCCAGTCTTTCTCAACACGCTGCTGCCCTCGCCATGGAAAACGTTTTCTGGGATCCTTTGCGCTCGCTTCCACTCCTGAACTGCAACTAATTACACGGCACGAGGACAAGTCGGGTGGAGCAGTGATTATCATCATGTCGTCCATTGCGCCGACTCGGCGGGAGACTGGCCGAGTGCTGCAGTGGAGTCTTGCCCAAACTGGAGCGGATCAAGAGCACGCCCTGGTTGTTACGACCGCATCACTAATTGCTTCTGGACTCAGCGTCCTTCTGAGCATCGCAAACTCAGATAACTGATCACATCTCCCCTGGGGAGGGGGGAATACAATCTGATTTCATGTATTTTTGCCACTGCACGAGTGTATGTACATTTACAGTACCTGTTAGAAGTTTAAGACCACCACACAAATTATAAGAAACTTTGACCCTCACATAATGTCATTAACAAATAACGTTCAATATGCAAGGAAAATTATTTTACACGTTCCTAGTTGTGAGTAGCTCCTACATGAAATTTGATTCACCCACGAACACGATGTAGCACACTGCTTCCCAGATCATGGCCCTCCTCCCTGGTTACCTACCACCTCACTCATTATATTTTTTACTGCGTTCGATCACATGTCTTGCGAACATTTAACTCCTGTGCAATTTTTATGTGTGTTCTGTTGCACCTGTACATGCTAATATTTGCCATTTTATGTTATCAGACACACTTCGTTTCTCCATTGTTTACACACAACTAACTTAGAATTCCCTGTGAACACGCACACCGTAAAACAGATAAAATCTGTAGCTAGACCCCAAATGAAGGAAATGTGAACTTATGTGAGAACTGTAGGGAAAACTTAGAACCACACGTAGGAACAGACCGGCCCCGATAGCTCACTCGACATTCTAGGAATAAACGAGGAAAAAAAGACGATATACAGGATTTATATGAACCCTACCGACAAACTTCGACAGGTGTCTTCAAAGAAGAAGTTACCAATATAACAAATTAGAGCACATTCCTCTACTTAGATGCAAGTAATTTTGATGAATTTATTAAAATCTGAGGTGATACGTAGGACTTAACATATTGTTGACAACAATTTGTTACAAAAGGTTCCAGAAACATGTGTAACACAACACTAGTGAGGCAAGTACAAATACTCCAAGCTTACGCGGGACTCTAGCCAAGAAACACTCGCAAAGTCAGCCAACGACGTGCAACCATTTACACTGAAGGAGTAGGCTTCGGAATATCATCTTCGGTTGTAAGCAGTTTAACGTTTTCGTAAATATGGTATAGGAACTTGAAATATGTAAAAGTCTGTTATTTTGAAAATACGTGTTGGAGCCACTGAAATCGTTTTAGTTTACAGGACCCACATAGCTATACTTGAGGTCAAACTTTGGGGGTAAGAGATTGATTGGTTTCCGAGATATGGCATTAAAGCTCTATTTTCTCACATGGCGCTGTTGTACAAAAAAACTTATATACTTGCTTTCTATTTTTTAGGTTTTCGTCTTCAAGAATCATGTTAAAAAAAGAAACTTAACGAAACAGAAGCTAAAATAATAATAATAAAAGAATATGACAGACAGCGCAGAGAAAGAATGAAAGCAGACCCTGAAGCTTTAAAAACACTCCGTGAGAATGAAAGGTTTAAGTATTTTCAGAAGAAAGAAAAGGGACAAGTAAAACAGGTGTCTGTTATGAGTTCGAGAGAAAGAAGACAATAAAAAGCAGCGGAGAGTGAACAGTAGAACTTACACAAAGATAAAAAGTCACGAGCACGCCAAAATGTAAAAAGATCATTAGAAGAAACACCACCTCCAGCAACAATAATTGATCAAGTTAAAATTAATAACGTTAACAATAAGGAGACAATGGCTGCTCGTAGAAGACGGCAATTAAGAAACCGTATAGCAATAACGTATGCTAACATTTTTAAATTAGAGAAAAAGTTAAATGAGACAAAAAGGATGAGTGAAAAATATCGGAAGCGGTGTTCCATAGAAGCTAAAAAAATTTACCCATCTTCCCCTCATGCTAGCTAAGGTATCATCGCTTTGGAAAAATATAAAGGTTACACCGATAGTAAACAAAAAAAAAAANTTCCCCTCATGCTAGCTAAGGTATCATCGCTTTGGAAAAATATAAAGGTTACACCGATAGTAAACAAAAAAAAAACATATTTTATTATACGTTCTTACTAAGAAATTAGAGGAAAGTTATAATACTCTAGGAAACAAACACNAAAAAAAAAACATATTTTATTATACGTTCTTACTAAGAAATTAGAGGAAAGTTATAATACTCTAGGAAACAAACACAAAGAGAAGAAGAAATTCTATGATATATTAAAGCCAGATCTCTTAAAAAGAATAAATTACTGTCTTTGTGAACAGTTTTTTTAAACATGACACTTACTGTGGTAGAAATTGATAATTTCTAATTAAATTTCGAGTCATCGATATTAAAAATATAAATAAATGACATTTATAGTTCAACAAGTGCCAATATTATTCATATTTATGCTAAGAAGGTTTAATGTTTATATTATAAGTTAGTTTTTCTTTACTAATAAAATAAGTTTATTCATCTTAATGAATTTAGGTAAGATTCTTTGTGAGTTAAAATACTATTGATTAGTCGATGGACGCACTAGAGACCTCAGTAATTAAAAAAAAACTATAAATATTAAAAAACAAAAGTTTGTCATTTATAAATACATTTGTATTTTGAAAAAAAATTATGATTAAATTTTTGATTCCACCATATAGACTCTTATAGAAATTATATAAAAATTATTCCTTCTCTTGAACGATCATTCCCTCATTATTGATTTTTTTTTCATTACCACATCTTTTTTATTGAAACTAAGAAAAGTTGGGGACCACCTAGTCAGTTGAGATACGGCGCTTATGTACCATATACTTTATAGACAAAATCATAAATTCCATCAACTTATATTATTTTTATCTAGCAAGGTTATTTTTCGCAATTTCTCGAGAATTAGCCATATACACTATTTTAAAAATAAGTGCCTCACATGCCTTACTGTAGCACAGCTAGTGTGCACAATCTGTCGGTCAATCAATCTTTTAAATATATAACAACTTTTTATTAATGTGGCGCTATATTACAAAATGGCGGACAAAAGAGTCTATGAGCAGATTGTAATAAATACTGCCAGGGTAAAACTTTATGTTAAAATTTGTTACATGGTTTTGTAGATACAGAATACTAATCTAAACAGTTCATTATGTCATTATTTTGAAAATAAGTGCCTACATTACTTTAATCACGTACTTTTACATAACCTTCTGTAGCACTACTGGTGTAAAAAATTAGGTGAAAATCGGTTTGATTAATTACCGAGATAAGACATGAAAATATTATTAATCCATGTGGCACTACCTAAAAAAATGGCAAACAAGAGTCTATGTGTAGACACGTTTTATGGTTGAAATTAGGCACGTGGTTTCGTAAATACATTATACTAATCTTAAAATATTTATATGGCCAACTTTTCGAAAGTAAGTGCCTGACATACTTAATGCACATCAGTTTACATTGCCTATAACAGTATCACTTGTTTGTGGAATTTGGTAGGAATAGGTTGATTTTTTCCTAATTTAACAACTTTTTTTTTTTCATGTGGCGCTATCTTACAAAATGACAGTCAAAATAGGCTATGTGCAGACATGTTTAAAGGTTGCAATACATAATGCCAGCATACAAAGTCAGGTTTAAATAGGGTATATGGTTTCGTAGGTAAAACATACTAAGCTAAACAGTTTATATAACCACCATTTTGAAAGAAAGTCTTTGACATACTTAAGGCACATCGGTTTAAATGGACTACCGTAGCGTTATTTAGTTGCCGAATTTGGTAAGAATCGGTTTATGGTTTTCCGAGATATAACATTATATTTCATGTGGCACTTTTGAAAAAGTGTCTTATCCTCTTAAATAGCAATTGCTTACATGGCCTACCATAGTTCAACTTAATGATAATTTTGGCAGGAATCTGTTGGTATAATGTAAAAGATCTAAGATGTAAGAGATATAATGTAAAAGATCCCCACAATGGCCGGCTAAAATCAATATACCTCTCTAAATGAAATTCTTACATGATGAACAGTCAACCTACAAAACTGGTCTATATTGGAGTGGCAAGATTTGGGCGACTCTTAACATCGACGTCTTGAGAGCCGATGAGGGTGAAGTGAGGTGAGCATGGTTCAGTGCCGGAATATAAGGGTGGGGGGAACGGGAGATCCCCGGAAAACCCACCGACCAGCGCCATCGCCCGCACGATTTCCACATGCGAAAATCCGGGAGCGACCCCAACCGTGAATCGAATCCGGTTCACCTGAGTGGAAGGCGAGTAGTCTGACTACTACACCACCACGGCCCCTCTAATGACACGAGACAAAAAAGGTGAAGCTGGAACCGCTGCACACACTCTGCACGCGCGTATGATTGTCAGTGGACTGCTGTGCCTACATACATGACCTTCTTCAGTGGTCAACCCGTACTTGAAGATGCTGCATAATGGTAAATCGTAAATCATAGCGAAATAACATAATATCGGGTGGTCGCAAGAATACCACCGTAAGTTTAGTTTTCNAATGGTAAATCGTAAATCATAGCGAAATAACATAATATCGGGTGGTCGCAAGAATACCACCGTAAGTTTAGTTTTACAATTAATCTAAATACCAAAAATAGTTGAAATATTTTTTTAGTATGGTTTACACTTCCAGCAAATGTTGAATGTATCTGTTGGTTTGTACTGTTTAATAAAGGAAGCTGAAATAATTAGCTTATAAATTTCTGACCCCTTTTATCTGTTTGTTCCACATAAATACTATCTGCAGTAGAACATCCGTCTCAGCTANAATGGTAAATCGTAAATCATAGCGAAATAACATAATATCGGGTGGTCGCAAGAATACCACCGTAAGTTTAGTTTTCCAATTAATCTAAATACCAAAAGTAGTTGAAATATTTTTTTAGTATGGTTTACACTTCAAGCAAATGTTGAATGTATCTGTTGGTTTGTACTGTTTAATAAAGGAAGCTGAAATAATTTGCTTATAAATTTCTGACCCCTTTTATCTGTTTGTTCCACATAAATACTATCTGCAGTAGAACATCCGTCTCAGCTATGGCTTCTGGCTGAGGAATTTATTTTTTACTGACATGTGTTATATTTTATATAAGACGATGTGCTCTGTAAAATATCCTTACAGATATGCTAGGCTCGCAAACACCATCATAACCCCTTCAAACCGTCCGAACCACCAATCGTTATTTGAAGCTGCCAGGGTGGCTGCTTATCTCCATTGGTGATAGAAAGTCTGGAGACGGGCTGGCTTTCAGGAAATACTCTTCCCCACATCTACCCCCCCCCTCTGCCAGCTAAATTGAGCGTCACTGACGGCGTGTGAGAATGTTATTTCCTAACCTTAAGCAGTAGAGGAAATTGAGTCTACTTTGGACGCTCAAAAGTGCATGCAAAGGCTTCGTCGCGGGTTTAGCTGAAACTAACTGCATCTGGTCTTTTGCTTTAAGTGCCTGCATGCAGCCATGTGTTTTCAAAGGGGAATAAATGTTTAAGAAATACCTTCTCAATGCATCAATTTTAAAGATAACAGTTTCAAACAAAAATAATATTCAATGAAACTTTCATATGGAATACTGCCACATTAATAAAAAAAAAATTATGTTCCTTCATTAATTTTTTTTGTAAAATATAAATTCTAATGTAAATTAAAAAAATATCTTAAACATAAAAAAGGCAAAATTTATTTAATCTGTTAGTATTACTGAAGTCATGTCACAGTGAATTTTTTTTGTCTGAAATGGTCATCTTAAAAAAAATAATGCACTGTTAAAAATTTTTTTTTTGCATTTATTCTCCATTTAAACTCTGTGACGGCAAGCTGGGTAGTTTCTGGAGAATGCCCAATTGAACAAAGATCTGCAACTCCAACAAAATTCATAATGCTAATCAAATTATTTCACGAAAATAATGTGGAGTGCCATGCTGAACTTGTATCTATATTTTGACACTGGAACATAACTGGTTTTTAACAATGGTTTATAAGTATTTAATATTGGCCGGTTCGATCACTATGTATTTTAAATGCAGCAAATTGGCTGGGAGACTACGGGCGGACTCTGGAATCCTCGGCAGTTCTTGGTGTTCCGGCATAGAAAAGGTTACGTGTCTTCGGAAAGTGTGCTCAAGAGTCTCGGCTTCACCCCTTATTACTGCTAAGTATGCAACTGTCAAATCAGAGTGCGCAGCTTTGCACCATCATCGACACTGGCAAACTGGAATATCACCTATAAAACTGATCGGCATATACTGAGAATATGTGGCGCCAAACTCTATTAGACTTGCACATCTCCTACAAGTTCGCTAGCAAATACTATATCAAATATTTGTAGCAGAAACTGTATGAAACAATGATATAACTGCCCACTTATCTTTATGTTGGCAATGTCAGACATGAATATAAATCCTCACGCTGTTATAAGCACTAAGTGGAGCCGGCTGCCCTACCGGCGGAGCAAACATGTCGCTTTGCTGCAGTTACGAGGGAAATATGGTTTATTAATTGTTGGCCCAGTTTCATATCTCTGTAGTAATAATTTTACTATGGTCTGGTTACTAACAGTGTTACACATTGCATTCCATTTTCTTGTTGTATTCAGCGTTGGCTCTAATTTGAAGTACAAGTCGGCCATTGCAGTCACTACCTACACAAACATCTTCATTGCGAACGTTCAAAATATACTTATCCATCCTCACTGCAGTATTTTGAATTGCCTGTTAGAGATAGACGCACCCTTGCGAAAATACCGGTTTATCTTTTACCTTATCGTAGCAGCCATGATCCATGATCCTCCCTTAAAGGTTTTTCGCAGGTTCAAAGTGTGTCTCGTAAATGCAAATCATTACAAATCCACATAGTTAAAAGTGTAATAGACTCGTGACAGGCNGTCATTACAAATCCACATAGTTAAAAGTGTAATAGACTCGTGACAGGCAAGTGTGATGGCGAAGTAGCAGACCCGCACCTTCCAATACACAGAGCGGGAAATACTACGAGTATGTTGGTTACACAAAATTCTTGTGAAATGGAGCGGTGTGCCATGGTGTTGTAGCATGTGCTTTCTCTGACAGCGGGCAGTAAATTCTCCAGGAACATTGGTAATGTGAACCACATAAATTGGCAGTACATGTAAACTATCAAGTGGAGCAACAGCAAATATGTCCCTTTCTGATGGTCACCCACCACGCCAGCCCAAATGTTAATAGCAAATCGTTGCTGGTAGATCCTCACTGAAGTTNCCCTTTCTGATGGTCACCCACCACGCCAGCCCAAATGTTAATAGCAAATCGTTGCTGGTAGATCCTCACTGAAGTTGCATGAGGGTTGGGATCGTCCCAAATGTGGCTGTGGCGACGGTTTAAACAGCCTTCTCATGCGAATTTTGCTTCATCTGTAAACATTACAGTTACGGGGAATTCAGGAACCATCACGCACCGAAGTAGGAATCTCTGGCAGAATTCTCGCCGAGGAGCATAATCTGTTGACCCTAATACCTGCACCTTATGCACATTATATGGTGACAGCTGTTGTTTGTTCACGACATACAGTGGCTCACGAGTTACCCATTCTACGCGCGATAGCACGGGTGGTTGTTGAAGGCTTTTCCTCTACACTGTCAAAATGTCAACTCTTCGAACAGATATAAGTTGTTCAGATAAGCCTCATCGCAGTAATGTGTCAGTTTCCCATAGTCTCTTTGTGATGTTACCGAAGGTCTGATGGACAGGCTGATATAGTGCGGGATATCTGTCGCGGGACATAAACGCAGCCTCCCTTCCGTTTGTTTGATCTTCACGATACATCAGGACCATGTCCTTCAGCTTTGAATTCATGAACACTTCCGTGTTTTATTATGTGTAACTAAAACGAAGCAATGACGGCCTGCCTTAAGCGGCTGTGCCAAAGTGGGGATGGTAGCAATGTAGGAATGGATGGGAGAAATCGCTATGACGTACACCAAGTGAAATTACTTAACCCCAATTATTTCAATTAACAGGAATTTTAAGTTCATGTTTTTTTTGGCGCGATCCAAGCGTCTTTCCATCAAAACACACACGTAATTACTGCACGAAACGTGCGACTACCTCGAAAATGGTAAGAATTAGAGGCTTTCAGTTCTCGTTAGTTTGTATAATGCATTTCATGTTCTGCTATCAAACACTCACAATACTTTGTATGGCACATCGTTTTAAACAAGAGAAGGTGCCACCCTTATTATTGCACAAGTTTGGGATGGGTGCCTTATAAAATACCTATACTTTATCAACGTACTTTGTTTAGGTAATTTATAATCATACTGTTTCCAGACATAATATTCCACGTAATATGTAATATTATTGCACTTTTCATCCTTCACTTTTCCGGGATCNCATACTGTTTCCAGACATAATATTCCACGTAATATGTAATATTATTGCACTTTTCATCCTTCACTTTTCCGGGATTCTATCGTTCTTAATATTAGGGGTTAGACATTGGTGTTTTGTATCAAATTTTATATTTTTCGGTGATGAATAATTTGTTTGAGTTTTTAACTATACATCTTTCTGAATCATGTCAGGCACACNCATACTGTTTCCAGACATAATATTCCACGTAATATGTAATATTATTGCACTTTTCATCCTTCACTTTTCCGGGATCCTATCGTTCTTAATATTAGGGGTTAGCCATTGGCGTTTTGTATCGAATTTTATATTTTTCGGTGATGAATAATTTGTTTGAGTTTTTAACTATACATCTTTCTGAATCATGTCAGGCACACACGTACGCATGCACACACGTACACATACACACACACACACACACACACATAGGGGAGAGGCGGGTAGCCCCGGCCACATAAATAAAACTCATGACATTTTGAAAATCAACAGAATCAAATCTTTATTTTTATACTAGAATGGAAATACAACATATATCTCACAATTATAATTAAGTAACAATATGATAGGTTCATTATCTTAGCTTTAATCAAGTCTTGAAATCAGGCTTCAATTTTCAGTGGATACATTTTTGGAGGGTAGCCCCGGACATAGATTTAATGATGACCAAACCGTTTTTTGGCCTTACATACATCACAAAAGTAGTATTCCTCCGAAGGGTCAATGTCCACACACGCTTCGTGCGCCCAGTCCTCACATTTATGACACTGGATCCAGTCTTCTTGGAACGTTTCTCCGCAAATTATACATTCAGTATCCTGGTCTCTTTGTTGCTGAACCAAACTTTGAATGTTCTTCTTTGTTGTGATGAATGAACAAAAACCAATTTGAGTGAAAAAAATCTAGTTCAGTCACAGTAAATATTATCTCCCTTGTCGTGTTTTGTAAGTTCGACGCATTTTTCATGCATCCAAACATAATACTNCAGTCACAGTAAATATTATCTCCCTTGTCGTGTTTTGTAAGTTCGACGCATTTTTCATGCATCCAAACATAATACTTTTTGCAAGTCCGCATGTCTGCCTGGTAGTCTTCTCTGCAAGAAGTATAATACCAACTTTGTGTTGTGGTAAGTGATGTTGAAGTTTGTAAAGCTGCAGTAACAACTTGCGAGGGCTCAGTAGTTGCTGTTGATGCAGCAGTAGATTTTTCTGGAGCTAACACGGATGTTGATGGTTGATCTATTGGTGTGATAACATTATCCAACTGATTTGTGCATGCGTCGTTGTCGGGAACTCCTGCAAACAGTTTTCGTGTAAGCTTCTGTGCTTTGTAGTTCACTGCCTTTTTGCGAGGATCTCCAGGTGTTTTCTTTGCATTGGTGTGTGGTGTTGAAACATTTATTGAAAGGGTAACCTTGCCTTCTCATTTCTGCATTTAGGATATATGGCTGCCAACCTTTCAGTGATAGATGTTTCATAATTTTATTCCTCTTCTTCATGGTGTGTGACAGTATTGGGGGCGGAGGCTACTACAGGAATTACTTTGGGATAGAATGGATGAATTCCTGTCACACTAAAACCATTTGTTATGTGGCTCAGAGTCATAGATTTGCTCCAAACAGGTGAAACACTTAAGAGAAAGTGTTCTTTCTCAATTTCCTGCCAGGGTCTTCAGAGTCTCGGTCCCACAAACGTAGCAGTTCAGCATCCCAATGATGTTCGAAAAATTGGAACACCGATTTGTCAAGTGGCTGTAATTCATGGGTGGTATTGCTTGGTAAACAGAGAATACTTATGGAATATTCTTCTGCTTTATCTACAATCGATATGCCCAGATGAGATGTTGCTTCATCCATTACAAGTAAAGTTGAACTGCAGGTTTAAATTTTGCAAAGTGTTCCAGCCATTGGATAAAAATTTCACTTGTCATTGACCCCTTAAGTGTCATCATTACTTGTGATCTTGGAGGAAGTCCACGTTTGAAAGTATTCCTGTACCTCTTTCCTTTAAACAAAATCATGGGAGGAATAACAGCTCCCACGGCACTAACACATGGAACAGCTGTCCCATTCTCAGCATGTTCCTGAGAGACAAGATGTACACGTTTGGCTACCTCAAGCGCGAGAAAATTTTGTTGGTGATGCAATGTCAAGCTACCCCTTTTTCGTCCATATAAAATATGTTGTGAGGGCGTCCTTTAAGGTCAAATGGGGCAATGACAGCATCCAGTTTAATAAAATAATCCTTAACAATTACTGGATTATATTTCTGAGCTTTTGCAGGGTTCATTGGCTGGGCCTTTCTTCTAGAAAGACGCGGGTATCGCTTCATGAAGCCACGAAACCATTATCTACCAGATAATGTTCTAATTTGTTGAAGGGATGTTTGATGTTGTGTTTTTCCACGAATTTGAAATCACACCTGCCTATAAGTATTAGCATTAGTGGATATATATCAGCAAAGCGAATAATTCTTTCTTCTAGATCCTTATCTTGATCTTCAGTAACAATATTATGATAACCCAATTTTCTTTCGGAGCTTCCAGACTTTAAATTATTTTTTTTAAGTTCTGCGAAGGATACTACGGTGATTTTCAACATACCTTTGCGATTTCCCTTTTCTTAGCAAATCTAAAGCTTCCTCTATCATGCTGTGGGTCCAGTTGCCCCGAAGGCCTCTGCATTTCTTTCCCACTGTGACAACCTGAAACATACATAAAACGTTTTATATTAATTTAACTAAGGATTTAACCGTCCCCTTGCTGCAATTATTCCCTTAGAACTTAAAGTAACTTAGGTGTGTAATATAATCACAGCTAAAGAAATACTGCCACCATAATGTCAAAATAACAACTCATACTCGCGTAAATAAGTATTAATAAATGCTATAGAACTGTATTCAGTTTTAAAGGTATCTGCCAAATGACATTCTGAGGGAATTTCAGTCGTTAACTTGGAATGAGATAATTAGCAACAACTATTGTTTCAGACAATTTTTTTTAAAATTAGGCCCTGATATGGCATATATAACGTTTGGTAAATAAACAAGCACTATTGTTGTTTGTTTGCTTGACCTGTTATCATATCTGTCGACGTAACTAGAAACTTATTAATTATTCACTCTCGACGATTACACAGGATATATGAATGGATGAATTTAATCAATGTTAACTTGAAACTGTCTGACGAGTCGAATACTATGACCTATTACAGTCAACTTATTAGCAATTAATTTGACAGTAATTTTACGTTTAAAAAATATAACATCATAAATGGCCCTGGATGTTCCACCTCAACGTGTGAAAATAATCATTATAACTGGAATATACAGGGTGATTCTAAATCATGGGACAAACATTGAGGGGTGGTAGATCTCACTAAAACAAACAATTATTGTATAGGAATATAGGGGCGGAAGTGACGCATTAAGGAATAAACACAAAAATAACACATTAAATGCAACACATTGTTTATTTACAACGTTGCCGCTAGATGCCTTTTTACAGCAATGTTTATAATAATTGCTCAAAATTGCTACCACCGACAGTAATGCAAGCTTGGTAGCGCCGGTGGAGTGATTGGCGAACAGATTAAAATACGCCGGGTATTGCACACACGTGTGCAGCCGCACAGGATAGTCGAGCGACGAGGTCTTCAATGGAATCAACTGGAGTCTCGTAAATGAGGGCTTTCAAATGCCCACATAGGAAAAAATCGAGACTCGATAAATCTGGCGATCGTGGNCACGCGTGCAGCCGCACAGGATAGTCGAGCGACGAGGTCTTCAATGGAATCAACTGGAGTCTCGTAAATGAGGGCTTTCAAATGCCCACATAGGAAAAAATCGAGACTCGATAAATCTGGCGATCGTGGTGGCCATCGGACTGGCCTACCACGCCCTCAACGCCTCAACGCGTCACTCCCGCCCATATGTTTGTTTTAGTGAGCTATACCACCCCTCAATGTTTGTCCCATGATTTTAGAATCATCCTGTAGAATGCATATACTGTAGTCCCCTTTTATTCTAATTTTCCAGAAATTTTGGGTGTGTGGATACTCCGATCTCCCTTCCTCTGCTTAGGTACGTCCCTGACGTTGATTACTGGCAACGCATAGGACAAAGTTACACCATAGTTAAACAATTAACCCACAATAAACTAAAAAAAAAAACTATTTGGTTACTGCAGGAAATAAGGTTCATTATTTATTTAATGTGGGCCTTATTTCCTGCGATGTTGACATGCAGATTTAAGGTTATCTCGCCTCTTTCTTTACGTCTAAGCTGATCACAATCATGTAATTTAATTGCTAATTTGATACAAAATACGATAAAGATATTAACTAAATCATGAATCATCATTGACACCGAAATAGCACTACATTACTCCGACAGAAATGTATAAAAACATCAATCTTTTGACCTTTCTCTAATTCTTCAATGAAATCCACCAGCTTATTTGGTCCACAGCTAGATGGTAGTCTAGGTAGGTTACAGTATGGGTAGGATGGCCAGCAGTCCGCAGCTTTACACACCTGCGTGCACAAGAAATTGTATAACACGAAGGCAAACGGAATTGTCTCGATCGTCTACTTGCGAGAAAACGTTTTCATCGTAACTAATATAATTCCTTTCGCTATCGTCATAGGTAACTTGTTCACACTGGTATATATAGCTGCGGACTCCCGGCGTTGTTATGGTTAACTTAAAATTAAATTAAAAAATACTAGATAAATTTTCCGAACGTTTTGCTATAAGCATTTTTTGTTTAAATTAGTCTGTAGAGGCTGGTTTGAATTTTGACATGCTATTCAAAAACACCTTGTATTTGCATAACACAAGTGTATAAAAATACCTTAAATTTAATTGCTATATTTTATAAATAAATTTTAAAAAAATACTAGGTGAATTTTTTTTAAACATTTTTTTACTAGGGGTTTTTTGTTTATATTAATTAGTGCATAGAAATTGTGGTTTGATTTTAGACATTTTATTCAAAAACATGTATCTAATTTTCAGCTGTACAAATCCTTTTATTACACGGTAGAATGTTGATTCCTTTTGATACATAAATTCAGGCCCCGACAAAATATCTTAAAGATGTCGAACCCAATACCACGGCAATAAAGAGTAGAAGAAACAAATACTCTTAAATTCCTTTTCATGTTTTGCAGCTCTGAGTCCCATTTAAAAGTATGGAAATTTTCGTATTCTGTAGTAATTTTTAGTGCTGTTCCACAGTTTTTTCATTACATTGAAAACCAGGGCGTAGTAGAGGTGACACTATTAAAATAAAATATAAAGGCATCACAAGAACACAAAAAAAAAAAAAAAAGAGATACTTTTTCTCTAACTTTTCTTCGTTCGCTGTCGTCTTACATATTATTTGCATTGTTACTTTCATCTTCAGACTTTGAAAATAATGTATCCAGCTGATCCTGACATAAATGTTCGTCCTCATACTCCGGTCCCAACATATTAATTACAACAAATTTCACTCCCCAACTCACACTGTACACCTGCTGGGTTATACTTTGATTGCAATGTGCATAATTATTTTCACTAAATTATTCCAACCTCTTATCGCCATCATCTTGACTGAATTCACCTATTACTTAAATAAATGTTTTATTACGTTAAAAAACAGCAAGGAGTGGGGATTTTCTCTCTGGTTCATTTTCTTCAAACCTGCTTAGATAAAAATAAAGAAGGGCTAATTTTTTTTTAGAAATTTTTTTTTTACCCGTTTTCCATTAGCTATTCTTTTAATAAGGAAGTAAGCTCACAATATTGATCTGTGAAATGTTTTGGACAAAGACGACAGTGGAATGATTATGAGTCGGGAGCAAGGGTACGGGGCACCGGCGCCGGCGCAGGTCGGCCGCTATGTTGTGACGTCACCCAACCATCATCTTGGATCCAGGTGACCTTGACCTTAAATATATTTTTAATTGGTGCTGTCTGTATACTATAATATAATCTTATGTCAGTTTCTTTTAAAAAGTTATTATAATCGCACTTTCATTTTATTTTAATTGTAATAGTAATTTAGTTATCACGTGTATTTTCGTTATAAATTGAACCAACATCGAAACGATTGTGTAATGTTTCTTTTCCGTAAACACAGCAAGATGTATACAGTGTTATATAAGTAAAGAAGCCATTAACATTATTCTAGTTTCATGGTATTACGAAATATTTATCAACTAAAATGGTATTTTGTACTGAAATTGCAAACCTGAGAGATCAACTTTAACATGACGAATATTAGTACATGATAACAGCGTAGTTTTCCTACTTGATAGAGAAATTTAATTTTACTTATTACACTGGTATATAGAAACTTTTTCTGTTCATCTTTATTCAATCGCTGCTGCATCGGTTCGCGTGTTTGTATTAATACTTTCTTTTTTCTTTACTGCTGCTATGTGGAACCACGAACAGCCGTTAATTGAGATCATAAACTCTGTCCCTTCATGTCTCACAAAGGCACAACTTTGAAACTTGGTGGCTCTGAAAAGAAAGTGGAATGAGGGAGGACTTACAGTTAACGTCACAAGCCTCGCATTTGACTTAAATTCTTCTCTTGCGAATTTAGCCAGCCACTTAATTTATATATGCTCTTTAAACCAGCGCTTGAATTTTAATTATAAAATTCTTGACGAAAACTCATTTCTGCGCTTTGTCTTTACTATGGTTCTTCAAGTTTCATCCTTCCTTGAAAGGCCCTTCTGTATTGTATTACCACTACAATAACTGTTTTACAGAACGTTACTTGTAAATGAAATCAGTTGAACATATTATAACTATATATTACTCTATTAACCATTATTATCACCTACAAGGCTTCCAATTTTACTGTAAATACGTTAGTGATTTTTCCACCGGCTTCTATTTTTGTGGTAGAAGCGATAAATTAAATTTTATAACCAAATACGCTCGAGCTCCTAAAAGTGTTAATCGACACTAGCTTTCTATAGAGAAAAATTTGGTAACGTTTTCCGGCTTATCTAGTCAATTGACATTTGACACGTAACAATTTTTTACTTGGAATATAAACTGGAGGACTTACATTAACCAACATATCTTTATGTAAAACTTGGTTACCCTACCAATCTCTGAGGTAAGAGTTAGAAATACATATCCCAGTGAGAAATAAACACATTACATTTCTAGGTTTAAACAGCATTTATCTATCTAATTTCAGCCTTACATGAATACCCATACTATTGGCATTTTATTTCTCACTAATACTACGAGAAAGCTGGAAATAACTGATAGAGGTTCCTTTTAACTTTTACATTTGCATCATAATGAATTGATCTATAACAAAGATTATATTAATAATTTTTCTTCAGAGTTATGTTCCGTAATTTAAAAGTATAATGTTAGAGTATAAGGTAATATTGTTCTACAAACTCCAAAGGGCAGAAACACAATTAACGGTTATGAAAGGAAAGTGTATTTAAATAAATGCATTGATTCTCTGATGAAAATAACCGTTCAATGTTAATTGCAGGAAATAGGAAATATCTTAGCTTCTCGTCGGTGTTTTCGAAGTGATGTGTCGTTCGGGTTGGCCTCCACGAGTTTCAATAACTTCTCATGCAGTGTACTGGAAACCCTGCTACATTGCCGCATGCATGAACATGTATGAGATGAAATTAAGTGCAGGAGTGATGGTTCGCATGCGAGTTTACAGCGCTGGTGTTTCTCTCATCTGCNCATGTATGAGATGAAATTAAGTGCAGGAGTGATGGTTCGCATGCGAGTTTACAGCGCTGGTGTTTCTCTCATCTGCAGGATGTATAGATATACGGTGTGGTGTTCTAACACAGTACGTGTAGGAAGTGATTGGAAGTTTCCTGCAAGTTTTCACAGCCATAAATAAAAGTTACCATCCGTTCCACACTTTATAGGTTCGGCAGAAGAGCAGAGTGCGTGAGATGCAAAAAAAAAAAAAAAAAAAAAAAAAAATGGAAAGGGGGTGGAGGGGTTGGAGGGAAAGGAAGACATCACAAAGGGAAATTTGACTAGTGCTTCCCTGCGCGCATATATCATGATTCCGAACAAAAACAACCGGGCCATTTTCCAGCTCCCAGGGAGGCTAAATCGTGCTGGAGATTCGAACATACATTTAAATCTCTCAATACACTTTTTTTTCTGCAGTCACGGTTTTACCTGCAGTAGTTATTTTTGAAGTTCAGTTAGAAGTAATATCGTATTGTTAATATAATTTTACCTTATTATTTCTCAAATTTTAAACATAATCATATTCTACTTTTTAGTTTGTAAATTATACAAGATAATTATTTTTATTACAAACATCGAGGACAAAAATTTCCTATAAGTTGGCGCATAAGGTAAAACAAGATAATTCAACTTGAATCAAATTATCGTAGAGAGAACCAGTTAACTTTCCAAGTTAACGCTGAGCTAAACTTATCTTAGACAAATTCTAATTTTTAATGGGATATCAGTATAATGAAACACCTCAGTTATACGACTATATCAAATAACACACCCTTTAAATATATTAGGGAGCTGTAACACACGTCTTAAGAGTACACTTTCTTTGATAAAAAAAGGGATTATATATCATAATCTTGTCCGTAAAGTCCATCTGTTATTGAAAGGGTGCGTATATGTGTAACGGGGTTTTGTGAGTACACATAAAAAAAAAAAAACTTTATCAAGTTGAAAGTTGTATGAAAGTTGCTTGCAAAGAATATTACGATAGATTATAAAACAAATTGTAATATTAGCTTAGAGAAATACCATATTATTCAAGTTAAAGTAACTAAAAAACTGCAAAAATTAAAAACTTATTAGACGTTTCCATTTTTTCATTATGCAGACTTAATTCGAATGAGTCCTTATTCAGTAACTAATTGAAATAATTTAAACTTACAAATAACAGAAAGCTGATTTTATCGGTATGCGAAATTAATTCAGTAAATGAAAATGGGATTATTTTAACTTTTTTATTATGTAGTAGTAGCTGTTTTGTAAAGTCGTTAAGATAAAATGCTGTATTACTCTATTGATTCGACAGGTACGGTCAGAATGCAAGATCGAAATTGCGATTCTCTGCCAAGCAAGTGCTGCGCTAGTATATTTTGCCTCTATCTCTATCCTCCTCTCTCGGATGTGCTCGCCACTCAGGAGGGGATCTGGCAGCGTTGCCACGCCTCGATACTATTTATATTACTACTTTACACGTGAATATTTTGGCCACTGCATATATGTACCGCCTCTCAATAAACTATTATTCGTAGTATTCTAAGATGTAGTCACAATATAGAATAGAGCGTGTGCGCAAACATTTTGGCCACTACCAGATTTTCGCAAGTTAAGTAGTGATGCCCGTGGACTTCCGCACTGGGCGCGGGCTCCCTGTTCCTGGTAATGCGCGGTCCGGCACTGTGGGTGGTGAACCACCTCGGCCCTCCACTCCCCCCAGGCAGACCAGCCCGCTGTTTCGTCGCATGGCGACCGGGGGAATGATTGAAAGCTGACCTAACTGGTGTCACAGTCCCTCCTATCCCCAAATTTTCTGGTAATCCGTTTACGTGGCGCAACACGACATTTACAGAAGATTCTGGACCAGAGCCGACGACACTATAAATACCTGCCCGAGAACAGGTAGTTCTTTGTGGTAACCATTTGGCTGAAGTGTGGAATTCAGGAGAAATCTGGTGCAGTGAGAGACATCAACGGAGAGGGCGGACTACAACCGAGGGTGTGAGACGGTGGCGTGGATGGACGAGAGGGCAAGGTACTCCACGTAGGGCTACTGTACATGGGGGCGCTCGGAGATCTCTAGAACATTTGGGACTGGTGGAATGTGGACTGAATTAAGATGGGACTGTATGGAAATGTGATCTGGACTTTACGTCAAATACTGGAACTGACAGACATGGGGATACAATTAGTAAAATAATTCGATAGGTTTTTATACACAGTTTATTGCGACTGATTTTAGTTATTTTAGTGCATTAATTTCTTTGAGGTGACTGTAAATTGTATTGATAAAATTTATTAATTTTAATAACATGTTTATTGTGAGATATTAAGTAGAGAAAATCTTCTTTGTAGAGTTTGAAATAATTTAGGTAATTATTATTAACTCTTGGATTTAATAAAGACATCTATCCCTCAAAGAACCTGGCTAAGCCCACTGAGTTTGATAAATTCCAGCAATATTTATGAGCTTTAATACATTTTAGTCATGAATTGTATGGTTGTGGGGTGTATTTTGTCGGTAAAATAATGTGAAATAGCACGTAAAATGTGATTTTATTCTACGACAGTAAATATTAACAATCACACTTCAACAGGAAAAGAATTAACTGTAGAATTGATCAAATTGCCTCTAAGAAGATAGTGAATACTTAAATCCGAACTATAAGTAACCGCATGGGCGTTTCGTTGATTACTGATGTTATAAGACAAAAAGTCGTATCTCCATTTTTTATGTTGATTTTTTTAAGTATTAGTAATACCTAGCTGTTCACTTTACCTATACTACAAGGGCAGTGTTTGTATGTAATTTAGAAGATTACTAAAAGAGTTTAATAATTATGCCAATTTTATTAAGATATTAAGCAATTATGATAACAAATTCTCCAGACTAGAATATTTTGCTTTGGAGAGGGCAGTATATGTATATGCGAAGAAGCTGGTACGGCAGCTAATCGTTTCTCTTGAGTTGCAAAAAGATTTCATGTATACCCACTTTCATGTCACCTTCACCGTTTCCCACTGATTTATTTTGCTTGAAAGTGGCTGCTCGAATTCATAAAATGGTAAAAAGCAATGTAGTTTTATAGAAATACTTTACATTAATTTTTTTAGCTAGTATTTCTCATACCTCTTTAAGTGTCTAACTGGAATTAAGGTACGTATATGAGGAGTGAAACATAAACGAGTAACACGTGTGGCTCACACCCACGATATTAAAAGAACTGGTATGGACATTACTTTCCTTTACATATGTTCGCCTTTTCTCCTATCGTTGAAAACTGAACCGTATAGTGGTCGAGTAAGGGTTGGTTCACATATCAAAAAACATAAGCACGGGACATAGAACATAACAGTAAAACTTTCATAAGACAATAATTCTTGTGCGGAATTGATTCACAATTGAATATTTAAGTATTATTTTAAGGAATGAAATTTTGCGAGTCTGGCGTCAGTTGGCAGTGTTGGTAAATAATGAATTTTCGTAATAGATTGTGATATTGTGTTGAAAATCGTCACAGATTTAATCTGTTTGGAATTTTTTACTTTTCTTTAAAACCTTTGTTTTTGCTTTAATTATACAGATGCGAATAACCTTTAAACACTTGTGCTAATAAACTGACACCTGTTATTTCCATTGAATATTTCTATCTTGTGGCATTTGTTCGTTTCTGCAGCATAACTGTTCTTCCATTTTTAATAAACAACTTCGTTGAAAATGTTATACTTTGCTCTGTTTGGCTGTTGCTCCACGCGTCTGAATAAGACCTGAAATAAGAGGGTTATTCGGAAAGTAAGGTCCGATTTCTTATAAAACATAAACCATTACAGATTTATTCAAAAAAACCTTTTTTATTTAATTCCTTGCATGTTTCTCTATTTTTATACATAGTTTCCATATTTGTTTAAACATTTGTTATAACGTTCTACAAGCTTTTGTATGCTTAAGTCATAGACGTCTGCCGCCTGTGACGATAACCAGTCTGTAACTGCTTCTTTCACCTTTCATCTTCTCTAAAAAATTGTCACATTCCTTATGATATCGGTCCAAAACATCAAGAGCACAAGCCATTCTTTTCATTTGGTGTTCCTCAGTAAGCAGCCTGGGAACCCAACGTGCGCAAAATTTGTGAAATTGCAAATTTTTAGAGACAATTTTTTGCAAAGTCGTTTTACCCACATTCGGAAATTCCAATGCTAAATTTGAAATAGTGAATCGCCGGTATTCACGAATCTTTTCGTCCACGGCTTTGACCAAATCTTCTGTGATCAGTGATGGTCGGCCTGATCGAGGTTCATCATTGACATTTTCCCGTCCGTCCTTGAAAGCTCTCACCCATTTACGTACTTTGCTGTCACTCATCGCATTGGGGCCATACGCTTGACTTATCTGTCGATGAACTTCCGCTGCTGAAACGTTCCTTGCTGTCAAAAACAGAATCACTGACCGTATTTCACAGTCGGCGGGCTGATCAATTGCTTTAAACATTTTTATCTGACACTGTAAACAGCACACTGCAACAATACCAATGCAAATGGCGTCATTTGACGAGCAAGACATGCCGGGAGTCGGTGCGCATGCGCGTTACAATGTTCGCGCGACATTCGATTAGCTACGGTGAATACTTTCTGAATAACTCTCGTATAATCGTTCCCTTTGTGTACTATGTCAGGAACTCTCATGCACATGGCCTGTAATGCTCAGTTGTGAATCAATAGATTCGAAAACACGAGGATCAATTTTTTCAAACTATAATTTAATATATGGTGATTTTCATTTAAATTAGATAATTAATTTAACAAAATATTGATAAATATTAAAATTTTAAAAGTGGAAAATTTTGTTAAAATTCTAGCACAAGTTAGAGGCGTGTCAAGTTTTAGACACGTTAATTTTGCTTAAAATACATGTAGTAAAAGATTACCCCTCGTCTTCTTTTATATATGTTTATTACTCATGAGGTTACACCACTTAAAAACTGTAATACTGTTAGGACCCCTAAAAAAACCTGTTGCTTTAGCCTGAAGAGAAATTTAGAAGTAGTTTAGTAACACTTTGCTGTGTAGTATTTGTAGGTCTTTGTATCCTGGTATCAATCCCGGGGTTACAGATCGAAGGGATAATAAGCACTTTTATACGAGTGGAGTGGAATAGAGTGGATATATTTGGGTGGCTCTTAACATCGATGTCTTGAGAGCCGATGAGGGCGAAGTGAGGTGAGTATGGAGCAGCGCCGGAATGCAAG